>JAUIMM010000435.1:10842500-10952500 GCA_031769625.1 Taudactylus pleione | reverse complement strand
CGGCAGCTGCGGTCTCTGCTCACCTGTCTTTTTGGCTTCGTTCTTGGAGAGAGCGGATGCGGATTCCAAGAAAGGCCTGGAGGCCTTACCCTTTAATGGGGAGATTTTGTTTGGCCCTGACTTGGACAAAATTGTTGATACCTTAGCAAAGTCTAAATCGGCGCTTCTGCCGTCAGCAGCTGCTCCTGCTAAAGCTAGGACCTCAGCCTTTCGGTCCTTCCAGACTCTGGATAAGTCCAAGGGTCAGTCCTTCCTGAGGCAGTCGTCAACCAAGACTGCCCCTAAACCAAAGAAGCAGGCCTGGAGCACTAGAAGCCCTGCTTCCAAGCCAGAAGATAAGCCTTCAGCCTGAAGGGACGGGCCTCTCTCTGGGGGATCCCAGAATGGGGGGCCGACTTCTTCAATTCGCCCAGTGCTGGTGCAGTACCACCAAGGATGCTTGGGTACGAGAAGCGGTTTCTCAGAGGTACACCCTGTTCTTCCATTACATATCCCCCCAAAAGTTCTTCTGCACGAGTCTTTCTCAAGACAAGACCAAGGCCTTGCAGATCCAGGAAGCCATAGTCCTTGCTGAAAGCAGGGGTTGTTGTTCCCGTTCCGCCTTCTCAACTCGGGACAGGTTACTACTCTTCTCTATTTCTGGTTCCGAAACCCAATGGGTCTCATCGGCCCATTCTCAACCTGAAATCGTTGAACAAGTTCCTCAGAGTGCCCACTTTCAGGATGGAAACTTTGCATTCCATCATTCTGGCTATGGAACCGGGGGATAATATGGTCTCCCTGGACATCCAGGATGCCTACCTCCATGTTCCTATAGCCCCTTCACACCAGCGGATCTGAGGTTTGCTATACAACAGCTTCACTTCCAGTTTCAGGCTCTGCCCTTTGGTCTTTCCACAGCTCCAAGGGTGTTCACCGAAGTCATGGCTGCCCATCTGCGCAGCCAGGGAATACAGCTTCTGCCATATCTGGACGACCTCCTATTGCTGGCAGGCTCTCCGGAGGTACTTTTGCAACATCTGCACCTGACAATCGCTTGTCTGCAAAAGCACGGGTGGCTGATAAACTGGAAGAAGTCCGCCCTCATTCCGTCACACAGGATGGTTCATTTGGGAGCCCTTCTAGACTCTAGGTTTCCTCCCTACAACTACGAGTGAGCAGTTGTCTGAAAACTCCCCAAGTGTCGGTTCACTTGGCAATGAGAGTTCTGGGGTCCATGGTGTCGACGTTCGACATGGAGTATGCCCAGTTTCATTCCAGGCCCCTGCAGGGACTGATTCTATCCAAATGGAACGGGTTACCACACCGGATCAGGACTCAGATGCTTGTGTTGTCTCTGGAGGTGAGCCTGTCAATGGCTCGGTGGCTTCAGACATCTCATCTCACCAAGGGCCACCCTTTTGGATCCCGGACTGGGTTCTGCTCAAGACAGATGCCAGTCTCCGAGGTTGGGGGGCAGTGTCGGGTCCACTTTCACTTCAGGGCCATTGGACGGTGGAAGAAGTGGTTCTTCCCATCAATATTCTGGAACTTTGGGCCTTGTACAGGGCCTTCCAGTTGTCTGGTCACGCTCTTCATGGAAGGGCGGTGCAAGTTCAGTCCGACAATGCCACCACAGTGGCGTACATCAACCATCAAGGGGGACTTGCAGTTGAGTAGCAATGTCAGAGGTGTCACACATCCTGTCTTGGGCAGAGTGCCACCTTCTGGCCATCTCAGCAGTCTTCATTCCAGGAGTTCTCAACTGGGAAGCAGACTTCCTCAGCCGTCACGACATGCATCCCGGGGAATGGTCCCTTCATCCAGATGTATTTCAACTGCTCGTGGACAAGTGGGGACTGCCGGAGGTGGACCTCATGGCCTCCCGTTACAATCGCAAATTGCCTGTGTATGGGTCCAGGACAAGAGACGCCGGCGCAAGCCTAGTGGACACGCTGTCAATGAAATGGACATTTCAGCTGGCGTATCTTTTCCCTCCGATAGCCTTGCTACCTCGGGTCCTTCGGAAATTCAAACAGGAAGGCGGCACACTTCTGCTGGTTGCACAGGCTTGGCCCAGACGTCCCTGGTACTCCGATCTTCGAGGCCTTTCAATCGCCATTCTGTTTCGTCTGCCTCAACGTCAGTACCTGTTGTCTCAGGGTCCCTGCCTTTACTCAGATCTGGGTCGTCTGTCTTTGACAGCATGGCTCTTGAGACATCAGTCTTAAGGGCCTAGGGTTTTTCCAGCTCAGTCATCAGCACAATGCTACAGGCGTGCAAGCCTACTTCCGCCAGGATTTACCACAGGGTGTGGCGTACTTATTTTCAATGGTGTGAGTCCAGAAACTACGATCCTCAGTAGTTTCGTGTTTCTAGGATTTGGCCGTTCCTTCAGTCTGGATTGGACCTAGAGTTACGATACGCTTCATTGAAAGTTCATGTGTCTGCACATGAAGTAGGATTGGTAGTCTGCCTAATGTCCGCACCTTTTTCAAGGGTGTTCTCAGGATTCAACCTCCTTTTGTTCCACCAGTGGCTCCTTGGGATTTGGCAGTGGTGCTTCGGGCACTGCAAGGTCCTCCATTTGAACCTCTTGAGTCGGTGGAACTCAAGTGGATGACACTTAAGTTCCACGAAGAATAAAACTACCAAACCACTAACATCTTTCACTTCTAACATAACAAAGAAAGCATTCCAGATCAGACAATTCATGACATGTGACACAAAGGGGGATCATTTATCTGTTAGAATGCCCCTGCGGTATGCAGTATATAGGCAAGACAATAAGATCATTAAGCCAAAGGTTAGAAATATAACCAATGGATTAGAGCTGCATAGGGTGTTGCAGCACTTCAAAACAAAACACAACCAGGACCCTAGTCTGCTTCATTTCAAAATAGAACCCAATTGGAGAGGAGGGGACTACAATAAAAAAAAAAATCAATAAGGTGGAGATTAGATGGATTATAACATTAAAAACACTTAGACCTGATGGTTTAGACATAGATTTGGAAATCCAAACCATACTATGAAGGAACTGCATCTTACCAGCACTTCGAAAATTCTGATATATTACTAACATCAATCCAGTAGAGTTAATCTAGTGGCAAACACATCACATAACCACCACCCAACAGCCACCTTGTAAGACTGTGCTAATGGAGAAACAAATAGCAAATTTCATCCCGCATGTAACAATCCGCAGGACTATAATTAGTAACGTGTTGATCAACACAGACTCAAACTAATAAGACACATAGGACCTCATTCAGACCCGTTCACTAGCGCTATGCTAGCGGGCCGATGGTTTGCGTACACGCGTGCGCGAATTACTCTGTGCGATCGCATCCCGCTCGCTCGCCCAGCAAAGACAGCCCAGTGAAATGAGTGACAGGAGAGGCCGTTTGTGGGTGGTAGCAGGGGCAGGGCACTAATAACGGGGGTGTGACGGTGCGAACGCAGACGTGCCTTGGTGTTTCAACGCCGTTTTTAAGGCATGCATAATTAGCAGGCAGCGTCATAGTATACGTCACATGCTTGTTTTTTACACTGAAATCCTCGCAGTGCTTGCGGCAGGGTAAGGCAACCACAATCGCTGAGATCGCTACCGATGGTGCTCGATGTACCAATGTTTTAATACAGTTCCTGGAGATAACGTGCGCTAGTGGGCGTCTCAACATATGCTAATGAGTGCCTGCATACACAGATCGATCGCTCGCACAGCCAAAGTGGGTGTGCTTATGCCTTGGCGAATGATCGCTTCCCATGTGGTCACTTTGAAAAATTTGCATACGCTGGATGCGAGCGCCTCTGAATCAGGTCCATAGTTAGAATCAACTAAACCTTGAATATTTTTGTAATCTGTATTCTAGTGCTAATACCTGACAAATTGTAACCTTATACCAACGAAAGAACAAAAACAAATATAAATGTTATATTATAATTGGGTTCATGCATCCCTCATTTCAGTAAATACACTGTCCAGAATCAATATGAAAATATAGATTTGTACTCTAATTACCAATACTATAGATGCTTACACCACATTGCTAACAATATAGGTTGCAAATAAAAAGTATGGTGGTCGTTCACATCAGCTTAATGATATAGCTCAGGTGCTTGTAAAGGGCGGGCTTTACACTGAACACAGAAAAAAAGGAATATTCCCTCCAGCACACTGCAGCAATATCAACAAAAATACTTGAATCCTACATGATAATAGAAATTCAGAGGTATTAGTAGCATACATTTGCAAATATATGATTAAGCGTTGGGTCCGAGGTGCAGGGCATCCCAAAATAATACAGCCAAGGACCATCCCCAGGGCATCACATGAAAAGGGAAAAAAGGTGATAGTGAAGTGTAAAGTATAGATGTGTAAAGATAATCAATAAGTGTTAATATAATGAGAAATAAATTACATAAATAATCAACAAATAGGTGATGAAAAAGTATCTATGTGAATTAAGTGATGATGCCCTGAAAAAGGCCCAGCCAGAGCAACTCCGGGGGCTCCACGCCCAAACGCTTACCCCAAAATAATTATTGATACCTAATAGTAGCACCCACTCTGGGTCAAATAATTACAAATTAATGTACTGCATAATAACAGCACATGTATAAGCAGAGAGCTGACTCACCAAGGAGGTATCCCAGAAACCTCCAAATGGCACTATAAGGACCAGTACATCCTCCCAATGCTGGCTCCCTTCATGCCTCTCAGAACTGCAAATAAAAAGTATGGTGGTCGCTCACATCAGCTTAATGATATAGCACAGGTGCTTGTAAAGGGCGGGGTTTACACTGAACACAGAAAAAAAGGAATATTCCCTGTCATGCCTTCAGCATAGGGTTTGTTATGTTGCACTAATTAACATTAGCAGCCCCACCTAGTGGTCAGGACAGCAGCAGTTTAAATCTGATCTATTTTGTCCTTCTTAACATTCCATAGCAGTCTAGCAATGCATTCTGGGCCAAAGGAGCTGTAAGCAGCCATTTTCCTTTTCACATGGTCCCAGACAGTCATCATTACATATGCTCAACCTGGTACAGCATCCGATGGTGAGTTCTAAGCTTCAACCTAGCCATCATATTATAGATCTGCTTAGCCAGTTATGTACTGCATGTTAGCGGTACTATGTGACACTACAGCCTATACTTTGCATACTCTCTTTCATGTTGTTTGCATATCCCATGTTATGTATATGTTTGCCTTGCATTCCCATGTACGTATAGTAATTGCTTTTCATTGTTTGTTTTCAGTCTTACCATTACTTATCATCACTCATCACACATGCACACATATGCACATTTCTTTATACGCATCGATCTGTGTACATCCATGCAAGTTCCTCTATCGAATAATAAACTCAGTTTTTCAGATCACATCTGACAGGATTATTGGAAGATAGAGTATTGTATATGCTGGCTGCTCCAAATTTGTCAGACACTTAGTGCGGGGCAGTACATTCCCTCCAGCACACTGCAGCAATATCAACAAAAATACTTGAATCCTACATGATAATAGAAATTCAGAGGTATTAGAAGCATACATTTGCAAATATATGATTAAGCGCTGGGCCAACGTCAAGGCTCCTCTATACCGGCGACCCTAACATTAAGGGGTTCACGTCTGAGGTGCAAGGCACCCCAAAATAATCCATTTCTGTGCCCTTTGAAGCCCATGTATTTCAAATATATGTGGAATCTGTCCACATTTGGAGTAACCTCTGACTCAGAATCAGCCCAAATGCTGTTCTATATATTTATTTTTTGCATAGTTCAGCCTAGCACCCCCCCCTCTCCCTCAGATAGCTACACAAGCCCTTACACAGTGCCCCCAACAGTGGTCCCATTTATGCAGTTCACCTAGTAGTGGTCCCACCTATGCAGTGCCCCCAGTAGTGGTCCCCTTATGCCATGCCTCTTATACAGTGCCCTAAAATAAATGTATATGTTTTTATATTGTAAAACCGTCCATCTTAGTTAGTATCTATCATTTATAGTGCTGGTTTTCATATATATTATTTTATTCTGTGACTGTTGTAAGGACTCACAATCCCTTTTTCCAGCCACTTGAGTGACAGCGCGTCATTTTTACTTGGACTCTCACAGAGTGAGATTGCTGTCACTCACAAAATGGTGGAGCTGCTACTTCATAGAATTGTGTGCTCATTGGAATACACACATGCAGTCTATGCAACTGAGGTCTGAGCAGTTGTGGCACACACATCCCACTCAGTGCTCACAATCTTCCCATTCGATCACCACAACAATCTCAGTGGGTTCCAACAGCCTTCTCACTCTATGGGGCATATTCAATTGGGTGCGAGTAAAGCAAAAAGCCCGCACCTGCAAGGTTTTTCCTGCAGGTGCGGGTCTCTTGCTATTCAATTAGGTGCCTTTTTTTTTAACCATTTTGCGCGCCGGAAGGTTTTTATACTCGCACCTCCAGAGCAAGTGTGAATTTTTCTAAAATCTCTAATTTTAGGAAAAATCAGTGGGACTTGCTCTGGGACCCCAGCGTCACCCCTCCTAATGACTAATTAAGCTTCTGGAAGTTTCCAATTAGCTTAATTAGTCAGTAATTACTTACCTGCCGAACTGCTGTCTTCAACATCCAGCGTCGGGACACTGACTCCAGCAGCAGCGGTGAGTAATGTAGTGTGTATGGGTGGGTGTATGTGTGTGTCCCCCAGTGTCAGTGCAACCCCCCGGAATGGGCGCTGGGAGAACTACATCTCCCAGCAGCCCTTGTCCCTCCCACCAGTCCCTGGAGCCTCCCAGCAGCCCCCTCTCCAGTGAGAAGATAACGGGAGCAGCGGAGACCCCCGGGCAGGTAAGTTCAGAATTTTTGTTTTTGTTTTACGCGGCGCAGAGTTTTCAGAGCTGAAAACCCCACGACCACTTTTTTAAAATTGGATATCGCGGGTATCCGGACCGCGCATATCTAAAATTAGGGGCGAGGGGCGCAAGGTTTTTTACCTTGCTAAACCTCGCGCCCAATTGAATATACCTCTATACATCCATCTTATGCAAAATACATATTCAGCTCCCTGATTGCTAAAACAATCATACTCTGTCTACGCATATACTCTATCTTCGCCTCCATGCTGCTATAACTTCCCCAATATCTACAGCTGTGTGGTTTCCTAACTGTGCTAGTTCCTTATTCCCTCATCCGCACCAATCTGTCTTTCCCCATATGCACCATCCTGTCTTCCTGCATCCGTGCCACTCTGTTTCCTTCTGTCTGCACCACTGCTTTCCCCCCAGCCACGACACTCTTTCTTCCTCTATCTGCACCACTCTCTCTCCCCCCACCACTCTGTCTTCCCCCCCCCATCCACACCAATCTGTCTTCCCCAATCCCTACTGATGTGTGTGTTCCCATTATGCTAGTCTGTATTCCCTCATCTGTACCAATCTGACTTTACCCATCTGCGCTGCTCTGTCTTCCCGTGTCCATGCCACTCTGTCTCCCCCGCATCCGCACCAGTTATCCCATCTGCATCACTTTGGCTCAACCATCTGTGCTGCTTAATCCCCCTCCCCTCTCCATGCCTTTCTGTTTTACCCATCCACGCCGCTCTGTCTCTTCCCAGATCAACCCCACTCTTGTCCCATCTGTGGAGCGCTATCTTCTGCTCAGACAGTGTATGATATTTTTAAAAATAAGGGAGCTGAACATGTATTCTAAATGAGATAATTATATGCAGTGAGACGGATGTTTGAAGCCAGTGAGATTGTTTTGGTGATCAAATGGGAAGATTGTGGGCACTGAGTGGGATGTGGGAGCCACATAACTGCTTTGACCTCAGTTTCATAGACTGCATGTGTATTCCAATGAGCACACAATTCTGTGAATTAGCAGCTCCACCATTTTGTGAGTGACAGCAATCTCGTTCTGTGAGAGTGCTGAATCTGCAGTTAACCACAGGGTGTGATGGCATACCATATCTGTATTGCGCAAGGAACACGTCCATTAAGGCGTCAACCTTAATGATCATAATTTCATTGCTTTTTGAAGTTTGAGTGGCAGAAAATTAATAGGTTTAGTGACTTTTCAGATCATGTCTAAGCAGCCTTAATGGGACATGTGAAACCGTAAAGTTTTTTGTCTATGGAATTTCATAGCTTTTTTAAAATGTATTAACTATCAGGGTTTGGATGAGCAAACCGGGCCACCTGCAGGGGAGAAGGGCAACAAAATGGTACACTAACGCAAGTGGAACAGGGCACAGCACACAGGAGGTTGGTTTGGGAGGTGCAGAGTGCGAGACGGTCGTAGGCGTTTGGGGTAGCGGTGGTGCAGTGCAATGGGAGTGGTGCAGTGCAAAGGGGGCATCTGTGGGCGACAGAGGGCTCATTGGTAGTACGTATGCACCTGAGAAAATCAAATCAATAAGTCACAGATGCACAAATGCAGCAGTGAGATCCATCTACGCATCTGGTTAAAAATTGAATGTGAAAAATAAAAAAAACATAGCCCCGCCCCCTAGAGGACAACCAGAATTGGGCTTCCCAGTACTGGTTGTGCTAAATACAGGGGACAAATGACGTAGGGGGTCCCCCGTATGAGCACAACTAGCACCAGTCCTGGTTGCCAAAATACGGGGTGCAAATGACGTAGGTGTCCCCCGTATTTGGCGCAACCAGCACTGGGCTCTGAGTCAGTCCTGGAAATACAGAGGGGGAAGATGCATAGGGCCCGCCCTGTATTTCCCAGAACCAGCACCGGACCCTTTCTAGCAAGGGGGTGATGCCACAGCCAGGGAAGCCCTTTCACCGGGCCCCCCAGCCGAAGCATCATCCCTGACTGCTAGTCAGCCCAGGCCGGGGATCCCAGGGGAGTTGGGGTCTTTTGCAGTAGTACTACAGGTCCCAGCAGGCATCCCCTGCATACTGGCACTTGGAGAACCACAAGTACCAGCAGGCGGGGCACTAAGGGCCTGCTGGTACCTATAGTATCCATGCAAAAGAAATATTAAAATAAAACAGACAGACACCGGGTTTTTTTTCTATTTTGTTTAGCGGGACCTTTACCTGGGGGGCGGCGGCCTTAAGCTCTTTTTCATGCATGGCTGCTTCTCCCCCAGGACTTCTATGGCGTCTTCATCTGGAGGGCGATGGCCTTTAAGCTCTTTTTCCTGGCCATAGCCCATCCAGGGCTTTTCGCGGCGTCTTCTGTCTTCAGCAGCTCTTCTCTGCTGCCTCCCTGCCGCCGACTGAGTGCACGGACCTCGTGCTGGCAGCATTTAAGCCAGCCGCGGGGGCAGGGCGATGACATTGCGAGCTGTGATTGGCTCACGGCGGCCATCTTTGAATTTCAAAAATGGCGCTGAGGCGACATATTCAATGGGGAGAACCACTCATTGGCTGAGAGGCAGAAGGCTCGCCTCTCTCAGCCAATGAGCACTCCGAACCGGGATTTCTGGACTGAAATCCTGCAGCGGAGCTGTCATTCGGGTAGTAGTGTCCTTAGAGAACACTACTAATGTCCGTGGGCTCGGGTAATTCGTTTTTTGTTTTTTTTTGCCAAGACCCAGGATTTGCCTACATTGGAACGAAGAGGACAGATCTATGCATAGGAGGAGGTGAGTATGGAATTTTTATTACAGGTACACCTTTGGATTACCTACCTACAGATTGGCTTCAGGGATACTAGGTATGTGAGATAGTGTGAGTACATGTGTGTGTGCATGTATGTTTTAATAAAAATATACTTTTCTACTGTTTTTTTTTATATTGCTTTTGTTGTGGAACTACAACTACCAGCACGCCTGTAATGCCCCGCATGCTGGTACTTGTGGTTTTCCAAGTAGCAGCATGCGGGGGAGGCTTGCTGGGAACTGTAGTTACACAGTAAAAGACAATATTTATATTTTCAAATGCACCACACTTTACATAATCAACCTAGCACCCACTGCCCAGGGGTGCTGGGGATAGCCCCGGGCTATCAGCCTGGGGTGCCCTGAGGAGGGGGACCCCTTTATTGGGGGGGTCCCCAACTCCCCAGCCTGGGCTGACTAGCGGTCAGGGGTGATGCTGCGGCTGTCGGACCTGGTGAAAGGGCTCCCCTGGCTGTGACATCACCTCCCCCGCTAGAACGAGTCCGGTGCTGGTTCGGGGAAATACAGGGGGGCCTTATGCATTTTTTCCCCCTGTATTTCCAGAACCAGCTCAGAGCCCTGTGCTGGTTGCGCTAAATACGGGGGACCCCTACGTCATTTGTCCCATGTATTTTGGCAACCAGGAAATGTTCTGAAAAGCCTGGTGGGGGTTGTGCTTAATACGGGGGGGACTGTAACTGTAACTTTCTAATATACCTGAACCTCATTCAGAGGCGGTCGTAGCGGCCGCACGGTCGTACGCATCCGATGTTTTTCTTTCTGCGCATGGCTAGCTGTGAGCATGTGCGTATGGGCTCTACCGATGCAAAATACTGTCTGTCGTAGGGCTTCCGAACCGGAAGTGGATTTTCAGATACCATACTTTTTAAACCATGTATACATTGATATAGTCAAATATGGACATTTTGAAAATAACATTTAGTTTATTTTTTGTAATTAGCCATAAATCATAATCATTTTTCAAATTGTTATGGCAACATTTGCACAAAATAAAAAAAAACAATCAAAAATAAAACAAATTAAAATAATAAATAAATAAAAGGCAAATTATAAAAGAGCTTGAGACATTGGTGACAAGAAATAAGGGGACTGGACAAGAGGTGAGGGAGACGATATCCAGGGCTACTTGCGTCGTTTTGACTGGCTCGGAGGAAGGTAAGCTATGGACAGCCGTCTGGCGTGTAACACGCCGACTGGCCTGGCCGGAGGTAGATGGTATTTCCTCTGGCCTAGGCATAGGGCTCTCCATACTTGCGGGGGTGGCTGTTGGGCTGCCAGAGGTGGTGGTCCTGGGAGGATGGGAGTCTCGCTCCATCATGGCAGGTGGGTTTGCCTGCTCCTGGGTATTGGCCCAACGATCCATGGCCCCAGCAATGGTCTCCAGGGCCACCACCACCCTCACCAGAGTGGTCTCCATCCTCAGGAGAACACATCTGTTCTCCTGAGTTTGGGAGACCAACCTGGTGAGGAGAGGCATGGCTCATTCCGATGGTTGCCCTGGAGTAGACTCCACAGGGTCCCCAGATGGAGTACTTGGATCCTCCCCTGCAGAGTCTCCATCTGTGCTGGACCCAGACCTGACCTCAGGAGCAGACACTACCTCCTCTGAGTCTGGAAAAAAAAAATATAAAAATGTAGTTGTTTTTGTTTTTTAAACGCATACACGTTTTAGCTTTATATGTTTTCGAAACAATAAATATTTACATTCTTGAACATGTGGAGCGTTGAAGTTGGCCATGTCAGTATCCATAGTGGACACGCCGACTATCTCCTCTTCCGTCACAAATCCCTGAGCCAACGTCTCCAACCTCGTCAAGGTCAGCTCCTCAGGGATGGGACCACCACCTGTCCCCGCAGCATGGTCCACCCTACTCCGTAGCTTCCTCTTGAGCTGGTATTTAAAATCAGTCCATCTGACAATGTGAATTGACATTTTTTTAGGGTTAGTTTATTGTATTAATATCTAGCTTTTTTCTTCAGTACACTCACAATATCATTTCCTTACCTTTTTTTTACGACTTTCATGGTTCTGTGGGTTGTCCCCACAGCATTAACAGCCCTGGATATCTCCTCCCAAATCCTCTCTTTGGCACCAGCCCCCATATTTCTTGGGGCATGTACAAGGTTATCCATTGTCATGGTCACCAATGTCTCAAGCTCTAGCCTCGAAAATGGAGGATTTCTGGGCCTTGGCCTGCTGGGCCCCGCCTCCTCCTCCTCTCGTGGTGGTACTGGATTCACAGCACCTACAATAAGTTGTTGTTATTTGAATCCAATTATAGCATTTTTGGAACATATGAACTGTTATTGACAATTTTTAAAAATGTTTCAAACTTACCTGCCTCATTTGGCCTCTGCCCACCATGCTCCTCGCTTGCCATTTTAAAAACTTGTGAGAGAGCATGAAGACTAGTGCTTGTGAAGACTATTTGATAGATGTGATCGCATCTCTGGATTGGTTACCCGTGCATCCCTATTTGCCTACATACAATGCACACCTTGCCTGCATTATTCAATCACTGCGTGGGTTGGGCGAGATGGGATTGCATCTCTGGATTGGTTACCCGTGCATCCCTATTTGCCTACGTACAATGCACACCTTGCCTGCATTATTCAATCACCGCGTGGGTTGGGGCGAGATGGGATCGCAACTCTGGATTGTTTACCCGTGCAACCCTATTTGCCTACGTACAATGCACACCTTGCCTGCATTATTCAATCACTGCGTGGGTTGGGCGAGATGGGATCGCATCTCTGGATTGGTTACCTGTGCATCCCTATTTGCCTACGTACAATGCACACCTTGCCTGCATTATTCAATCAATGTGTTATTTGTGCCCTTATTTAAGGCAAAGCCAAATGGTCCCTTACTTGTGGGTTGTAGTTGGAGTTATTTTTGTGGCTGGAACGGATTTGTAGTGTTTACAGTGTTTGGAGTTGTTTGAGTGGTGCTTGTGTGTGTGTTTTGAGTGGTGTGTTTTTTTTTTTTTTTTTAATTTTGGTGTTTTTTGGGGGGCTTTTTGTGTGTTTTTTGTTTGTTTTTTTGGGGTGTGTTTGTTTATTTAAAAAAACAAAAAACGGTTACTTCGTATGCTTTGGTGGCCATGTATTTTGTTGTGGAAAATAACAACGTTGTTTGCAGACTCCAGTAAGTGTTTCAGCCTACTGCAAGCATATTTCATTTTTTTTTTAATTAAAAAAATAAAACGAACATTATTTCAACAATTATAGTCACATTTTATATTTTTGTTTTAGGCGTTTAACAGGCCAGTTTGTACTGGATCCAGGTAAGTCTATTTCTTTAATCCTAAAAGTTTGTCGTATTTAAATTTAAAGGGTTTTATGCTGATTTTTTCGATTTTACAAATGTTTTAGGCTGTTTTTTTTTAAATTAAACAGTGATTTTGTCATTTATTTATATTGCACAATTTCAAAGTTAAGGATTGTTTTACCAATAATAGTAGTAATATACTTGGGTATGACTTATTTTTTTTTTACTTTTCCAATAAAAACAATTATTCAGAACACAAACAACACCTGTAGGGGTTCCAGAAGATGGCACAGGCCGACCCTGTAAGAATATGCACCATTATTACTCAGCTAAGTATTTTTTTTTTAATTTTGAAAAAACATTCTCACCACAACTAATTTTTTTAAATTCAAACTTTACAGAGCGATGTTGGCCAGCTAATAGTGGCCATGTTGCCCCCCACCAACCTTCCTCAGCCTCCTCCTGGGTGTAGGCATAGGAGGCATGCAAGGGCCAAGATATATAGAACACGTGTCACCCTTTTTGGAATGCCTGATGATGTGGTTTTAACCACTTATCGCCTGCCTCCAAATATCCTAGACACACTTTCAATAATAAAGAATGATCTAGAAAGTCAGATTAATATTCCTACAGCAATCACACCACTTACACAGTTGTTGGCGGTGTTACATTTCTGCGCCTCAGGGTCCTTTCAAACCACTGTGGGGCTGGTGGGTGGCCTCTCCCAGCCCTCATTTTCACGGATCCTGAGGGCGTGTGCTAGATGCATTCTTCAATCATATAGCACATTTTATTAGTATGCCTTTGGATACAGAACCCCTTGATGTGGTAAAGCAGAAGTTTTTTGAAATTGCAGGCTTTCCACACGTCATAGGGGTAGTGGAGGGCACTCACATAGCACTTCAGCCCCCTGCATGCAGGGAACAAATCTATGGGAATCGAAAACATTTCCATTCGCTAAATGTAATGGTGCTATGTGATGCCTCCCTCCAGATCCTCTCCCTGAATGCCAGATTTCCGGGCTGCAGCCATGATGCGTACGTGATCCAGCATTCAGGGATTTGGGCAAAATTAACCACACTGCAAGCTGGTGACACGTGGCTTCTTGGTAAGTATAAATCCAGTATGTAGCTATAGTAATAGTGTAAACCTGGTTTCCTTAAAAATTTGGAGAGCTTATGGTGTCCCATTTCCAACAGGTGACAGTGGATATCCTTGCACGCCCTGGCTGCTGACTCCTTATTTGAATCCCACACCAGGGCCACAAACTCAATATAATGCAGCGTTTACTGCCACCAGGCAGGTGGTGGAGCGCTGTATCGGCCTTTTAAAGGGCCGGTTCCGGTTCTCCATCACTCTGGTGGTGCACTCATGTACTCGCCGGATATGGTTTCTCGCATTGTGGTCCTATGTGGGATTTTACACAAAATCGCAATAAGGAGTCGAGTACCCATGCAGCCAGAGGATGGCTCCGGAGGAAGGTGTTGTGATGCTATCGGGAGGGGGGGGGGCAGACGCAATTATGTGGTTTCCAGATTTTTTAGGTATTAATTTTAATGTTAAGTTTGTATTTTACACTTAGAGCAAATGTATTTTAAGGTGAAACTAATTTTTTATTTTTTTTTTCAAACAAAAATAACACTTTCCTAAACTGAAAAACAAATGGAACCCATTGGCAATACCCTGTACTGTTTTTGGACAACTAACATAATTTATCCGGATATACCACCACATGTTTAGTTAATTTTGTTGAAATTTGTGTTATTTTTCATAAAAAATGAAATATTATGTTGGAGTTTACCTTTTGTTGTTTATGTCTGACTAAGCAAGATATTTACTGTAAAAAACACCCGAGGCCATTTTTTTTCTATGTTATTCTGTTATGAAATGCTTTTTACAATTAAAAGCATGTTGGCAACATGTTTGTTATTGAATACATTTTTACCCAAAAAAAAAGGTTTGGTGTACATTGTTTTGGAATCCCATTTTGAGGTGGATAATGTAGGGCAACCCAAAAAAAACCACAGCAAAACATTACTGCAAATGTTCTTAAGGTTAAAAAAGACATTTTAGAATTAGTTACACTATGGGATGGCACCCAGCTTTGTTAGCAAACTATTTGAAATGCAGAATTACACCATTTAATTTGTTTGAAAAAAGAGGACAAGTGTTTTTTTAACACAAACTTTACTTGAAATGAAAACATTTAGAAATGTGCAAATGTAAAAAAAAAAACTAAAAACGCTGCAGACTCCCCACAATCCGCTGTAGGCAGCAGTAGACCTCCAGAAGATGCCCACGTGCTCGAGTGAGCTCCTCTCTTATGCCTCCAAGTATGCTTGTTAGATCTGTGGACATAAAAATTTATTTGTAGGTTAAAAACATCTAAAAACTGTCCCACATGTTAACAGTAAACATTATTAAATGTCCCAAACAGTGGGTGGACACAATGATGTTAGGGTGTGTTTATAAAATTGACTCCACACAACAGTATTAATATGTTGAAACATTTAATGTCTGACAACACTGGGAAACCCTAACTAAGTGGCATAATAAAAAAAACCCTAGGATGATTTGAAATCAACTGGGAGGTGTATTCCTAAGTCATGATGGCCATAGCATTAAAACACACTGCACGTATTCACTTCTAGAATGTTCTTGATAATCCAAAAGTACAATGTGTTTGTTTGCTGTGGCTAACATCACTTTTCCAAATGAAGTTACATCTTAGTACTTTTTAAACACAGTGCACACAACATTAACAAGGTTAGTCTGGTTCCTATCACCTTCCCAAGTCCTGTGACATGTTTTTTTTATTTTAAAATACAAATCAAAATGTAAAAAAATTTAACACAAATTAATAATCATTTAGAAAACCCCAAAAGGCAAAAATTTTTGGCCACCCAAAAAAAAATATAGTGCACAGCCACAAAACATAACCACAAAATATTGAGTAACATGATTACTGTGCACTGATTATGACACCTATACTGTGATAATGAAAACAAACACACACCCAAAAAAAAACTAACGGCTAAAAACACAACGTGGATAACAACACTACAAAAAAAAAAAATGGCTGGAAATTTTCAGAGGGAGGGGTTATTTGAGATGAGGACTCGCGTTCGGGAGGGCTGAGTTGGGATGAGTGGGCAGGGGAGGGAGGATTACTAGGGGAGTATTGGAAGAGGGAGGGAGGGTTACTGGGGGAGTATGGTGGTGGGAAGGGAGGGCTGGGTTGAGCGGATGGGGAAGGTGAGGGTGAGGGCTGCAGGTTGGGCCCTGCATTGCGGGCAATTCTGAGGGCCCTTCTCCGTCTCCGCTGTTGGCCTAAAATTAAAAAGAAAAGGATAACATCTTAGTTTAGTTTGCACTTTCTGCTACACAATACAAGTACACTTTACACATTCTGGACAATAGAGAGAACATACATGAGTGTTTGTTTACATTTAGGAAAAGAATTGGAAAAAGTACAGACATTTTTAAGGGTCCTCTAATTTAATCATTTATACAAATGCATACTTACGTCGGCGTATTAGCGCCCGCAAATTGGCCAAAAGGACTGGCGACGCAAATCGGACCACCGCCTCTCTAGTTGTGCAATATTGCGGCGAAAACCCGCACGCCAAAGGGCACTCCTCACCTCCGCATAGGCCGCACACTTTAAGCGGTTGGTAATGGGAGGCGGTGCGTTGGTTAGGCGCCTGTCCAGGATATTAACCAGGATGCTCCATTCCCGACGGGTAAAGACCGCGGCTCTCATGATGGCAATGGCAGTTTTTACAGAAAACATGAAATATACATGGGGTAAAAGAAGGATGATTGGCTAAAATATTTACTCAGTTTCATAAAATAAAAAACTATTGGACAATCCATTAATCATGTGTCACCAAAAAAAAAGGACAGATTTGATTGGTTAAAACACGCACTGTGCAATTGCAAACCTAAGAGTGCCAAATGATCCTAACGTGAAATGTAAATGCATTTTTAAAGTTAACACAAATAGCATCAGTACATTCAAAGATAATAAACATTACTTTGTATTCGAAACAAACTAAATACACGAGAACGGGGAAACCCCCCCCTCCCCCCAAAAAAATAGGGGATCAATAAAGTTTATTGACAAACTAAAAAAGCTGGTTAAAAAGAACAGCAAGAGTTAAACACTCTTCATTAGATAATTGACAACAAGCTAATAACAAGCTGTTCGATAGTCCATGTAAACATGACATGTGACCATCAATACAACACATACGGCCGCAACCATCACAACATAATTAGCATACAGCGACTGACAGCGCCTGACTACGATTGTCTCGTTCGTTCGATCATATCAGTCGGTAGCTAGAGGAGGTGCAGTGCTAACGAATGGGCGTCACTTTGTTTACGATCGACCCAAAATCAAAGCTCCCGCTTTGGATTTTGCGGTCGTAGCCCGTACGACCGCCCCTGAATGAGGTCTTAAATTCCACCCCTACCCTGAGTTTTGCCTTCTCACAGCAGAAAAGGGTTTCTAATTGAGAATGTCAGAAAAATGTGACAGTTGGAGCTTTAGATTACTCCCAAATCCTCATTTTTCCCATTCATGTTTTTGCCCTGAAATTTGGCATCCAGCACCCAGTGACAGTTCTACCCGGCCATGCCAGATTTCAGATCCGTACCGCCTATAGCTTTTGAGGTATAGCCCCTTAAACACTCTGCCCCCCTCCCCCTTAGGAATTCTCTATGGAGAAATCTGTTTTTTTAGATGCAGCCCTAATATAAGGGTACGACTGTGTCTTTATTATATATATATATATATATATATATATATTGTGATAGGATCACTGGTAAAGTGGTTTGTGACAGGTACATTTGTCCCAGATTCCTGTCTTTTGTGTTTTAAACCCCCAGGAGAAAGTCTGCAGTGTAGCAGGCTTGAGTTTCGGCTTTTTGAAAAGCCGGTTTGGGACCTGGGGGTTGTGGGTGAGAGGAGAGGGAGGGCTCCACCCACGGCCACTCCAGGTTTTGGTTCTCGCAGCCTGGTAACAGGATTGTTAGTTTTCCACCTGAGAGTGGCCAATATAAGCCTAGTGTGTTTAGGGCTGATTGTCTCACCTGGGAGAGCAGGCAGGGAGTTTGCTCAGAGACACTTGGAAACCTAACCGTGAGTGTTGTGCTGTGCTTTTGTTGCTGGCGAGGGCATTAGGCCCTGCCAGGTTCTGGTAGTGAGGGAACCACCTGTGAAGTTAGTGCCCCGACAGGGCTAGGATTTATATTTATGTTTTCTTTGTTTCTGACATTGTACAATAAAGACTGGCGCCGACCAGCTTGTACTTGCATCCAGACTGGTGTGCTGCTTCCCTGCTGCTGTATGTGTGTGTAAGGAAGGAGTCCTCTACCCAGGAGAGGGACCCCCTTACCTAACTGTGTCACAATATAAACAAACAAACAAATAGTGGTGACCGGCGCTATAACTGTAGATAGAGACGGCTTAAAATGTCCTTTCCTTAAAACCCAATTAGTCAGATGAGAAATAAGGTTACACTCCTCTTCTCTCAGAGTGGCTGCTAGAATGATCTCCAAAACAGGACCGTTGCTCAAGAATGTCCAATAAAACAGTGGCCCTGATTCGGAGCCGGACACTCTGACAGAGCACTCGCTCTGAATCAGGGCCGTCCTTATGAGTTTTTAGAGCGGCCTCCTGGCCGCTCATATAGCTGTGGGTGACCACCCACAGCTATAGCGAGCAGCCAGGAAGATGGTCGCGATGGTCTGGCCAGCAGCCACGCCCCCGGCACACCCACCAAAGGGGGCGTGCTGTCACTCAACATCGACAGCACGCCCCCTTTGTAGCGAGACCAATAGTGACGGCTTGCTTGAAAGTCCCGCAGCGCGGGGTTAAGCTATTCAATAAAATAGCTTTCTCACCGCGCCGTTAACTTTGCTGTTGCGCGCGGGAACACACTGTTTTCGCGAGCAACGCGGAAACAGTGTGTAGTACCCTCTCGCGCGAGGCCGAACAGGGCGGCCTCACGCTGATTTTACCTCGCGCCTACAAGAGGTGCGAGGTAAAGTAAAACAGCGGGGACTTGCGCGCGGGGTCTCAGGGACACCCGCGCGTGGAATCCCCGTCAATTGTATTCTGTCCAGCGCAACAATTAGCCGCGGGGTAAACCCTGCGGCTAATTGAATATGCCCCATAGTGTCTCCAAGCCAAAGTGCATGTGGCACTTGATGATCTATTGCACCCTATTTAAAACAAGTGCAAATAAGCAAGCAGCATCCACAGAAGTGCAAAAATGCAAAAAAAAGTGCTTCACCACAAATAAAGGGCCTGATTCAGAGCCGCTCGTAAGCTGCCGCTCGTTCGCTCCAAGCGATGTTTGCCCAACTGCGAATGCATACGGATCGTTAAACGCATGCGCGAACCAGTCAGTGCGGCTGAAATTCATGTGCTCGCAAAATAGCGAATGCCTGCTAATTTGAGTGACAGAATGAGGCGTATGTGGGTGGTAACAGGGGAAGGTGCTTGAAAACGGGGAGTGGAGATCAGAACGCAGGCCTGCTTAAAGGTCAAAAGGGGCGTTTTATGGGTGTGCATAATTAAAACAGCAGCGTCATTGTGCACGTCACTGGGGTATTTTATAGCCAGAATTGCTCGCAAAATTGTGGTAGCAAAAACCAACCACAAGAATAGCGAGCAGCTCATACCCTGGTCGATGTACTCGATTAATCTAATAAATAGCGGACATGACGTAGGATGCGAGCGGCCAGGGGGCGTAGTTTCCCTAAAAACGATCGCAAGTTTTGTTCGGTCGTTCAGATCTAGAGGCGTGAACAGACCGCAAAGAGCGAACGGTTCATTTGAATAGCCACCCCTTTTTTTTGAACGAACGACAGCAAATAGCGACCGGCTCTGAATCACGCCCAAAGTGCACAGTGTTCAGTGCAATTCTTTGCAACAGGTACCAATCCAGCACTCACCAGTCTTCTAAAGTTTTGAAAAAATCACATTCTTTATTTCAGCATAGTGAAAAACATCTCAGACGTTTCTGTACTATTTGGACCTTTGTCCAAATAGAACCGAAACATCAGTATCTGGCCACTGATAGTAGAAATTTGTACCCTCGTGGGCTAGCTTTGATCGCCATGCTTTGGGCACAGTGGCTCGCTTCGCCTGCCACTGGTTACTATTCCCCCTCTGTCCATGTGGATCGTAACTGATGACATCAGGGTCCATTCGGTGAAGGGCATCTAGATACTACCAATGTTGGTATTTGGCTACCAACAGTAGAAACTTGTACCCTTGCCATGCTCCGAGCATGGTGGCTCGCTTTGTTCGCCACAGTTTACTATTCCTAATAGATGTCCACGTGGATAGTAAATGATGATGTTGGGATCCATTAACTAGAGGGGATCTAGCTGCAACCCTAAGGGAGAAAGGGGTCTATTTACTATGCCTTGGATGGAGATAAAGTGAATGGAGACAAAGGACATGATTCAGAGCCGTTCGCTAAGGCGCGATCGCTCCCTGCCGGGCGATTGTTGCTCAGTGCACATGCGTATAAGTCGCAGTGCGCGTACGTAAGCCAGTCTCTGCGATGGGGAATTGTGTGCTCGTAGCACACAGACTGCCTGATAATTAGAGTGACAGTGCCGTTTGTGGGTGGTAACGGGGGAGTGGTGTTGCAGACGCAGGCGTGTCAGGCTTACAAAATGCCGTTTAAAGGGCGTGCATAATTAGCAAAGTAGCATCATTGCACACGTCACCTGCATGTATTTCAGCCAGGACTAATCGCAGTGCTTGCGACGGGGTAAGGCTACCTCAAGTGCTGCGAGCAGCTCCGATGGCTCTCGATATTACCAAATAATCAAACAATTCCTTTATACACTAGCGAGCGCTCAGTGCCGTAGCTCGCTAAGATATAGTGGGCGTCCTTACGCAGTGTGAGCATGGAATTTGAATATCCGGCCCCTTTTTGCCAGCGAGCGGACGCATCCTCTGGCCTAAGAAAAAGGTACAGAGAATAAGAGGCAAGAGAGGAGGAAAAAAGCTCCATACAAAAAACGAGTTCTAACGCAACAATAATTTCCAGACAGATTGAGAATAATGGAGGGATCTTCAATTTGTCTAAACATACATTAAGCCCCATAGAGGAAAATATTTTACAGAAAGTACTATCATTTGTCCAATGGCAGGGGTGAATAAATTCAATCTCTTAATGGATTTGTATATCTTCGGAAAATGACCTTGAAGAGGCATTTTATTAGATAGAATAATAGACCATTAGCACCCATAAAAAAACTAGGAATCAAACAAGCATAATAGTGTTTCAGGTCTGAAGACGAGATCCACCTTTTATCCAGTAGAGTCAAGGGGATCACATTTAGATTTGTTTGCACAACTAGTAAAAAGAGATATCGAAAAAAGTAAAGAATCTGATATTAGTGCCCGGAAAAATCTTAGTTCTGTTGAAAGGAAGGCAATAAAAGGATTGGTTGAAAATGATAGTCTGGTGATTAAGGCCGCAGATAAAGGGGGTGGGGTTGTCATATTAGATCGCAGTGATTTTTAATCAGAGATGCAAAGAATATTATCAGATAGTAATGCATATAAAAAATTGAAATGTGACCCCACTAAGGATTATTTAGTTTCATTGCAAAGTTTACTTATCAAAGAGAGAACGTCCCAAGTTCTGGGAGACGATGAGTATAACTATTTATGGAATGAACATCCAAGATTGGCCACTATATATTACTTGCTGAAATTGCACAAAAATTGGGATAGGCCGCTGGGCCGCCCAATTGTATCGGGTATTGATTGTTTGACTGCAAGGATTTCAGAATATGTTGACATATTTATTAAAAAATATGTACCTATGCTAGAAACTTATGTGAAGGATTCAACACATGTCATACAATTATTGGACTCTTTTAGCTGGGATGAAAAATATAGTTGGGGGACCATCGATGTTCAGGCCTTATATACATCGATCCCGCATTCTCTAGGGATTAGGGGCCTGATTCAGACCCACTCGCGAGCGGCTGTCCGCTCGCAAGTGGGTCGATGGTCTGCACTGAGCATGCGCACGACGGAGGGAGCTCCGTCGTGCGCATGCGCCAGACGCGACGAGCGAAGGACTTTCCTTCGCTCGTTGTGTCTGATCAAAGGGGGCGTGCTGTCGATGTTGATTGACAGCACGCCCCCTTTGGTGGGCGTGCCGGGGGCGTGCCTCCCTGATGGGGGCGTCAGAAGCCGGTAGTGATTTTGGCTCTGATAGAGCCAAAATCACTGCGGGCCTTGCGGTTGAAAACCTCAACCGCAGGCTCCGGCTCACAGTGGCGATGGTCGCGATGGTCAAGACCATCGCGGCCATCAAACTGCACGCTCGTATAGGCTGTGGGTGGTGACCCACAGCTATACGAGCGTCCAGGAGGACGCTCCATAATTATGGAGGCCGGCCCTCATTCAGAGCGTGCGCTCTGCTCAGAGCGTACGGCTCTGAATGAGGGCCTAGGTGTTTAGAAAAAGTACTAATGATCCTGAAATGGATGTACAGAGAGTGGAGTTTATAATCAATTGTTTACAGTATGTATTGGTGTCACAATCGTGGGATTTAAAGACTGTGTTACCGGACTGGGCCTTGGACCTGTATCACTTGGCGCAGACGCTCGCAGGAGGAGACTTGGTTTAATAAAGTTCCTCCGCATGAGAGGAAGCAGTGAACTAATAGAGAATTTGAGTACTGTTAGAAGTGGTGTGGTAGCTTGGAAGCCACTTGGAAAGACTGAATAGCCTTGTGTGGACATTAGGAGCTGAGAAGCTACGTGGAGCGGCTGGATAGCCGTGGGTAGACGGTAGTTGGGTGACTACGTGGAGCGGCTGGATAGCCGTGGGTAGACGGTAGTTGGGTGACTACGTGGAGCGGATGGATAGCCGTGGGTAGACGTTGGTAGCTGGGTGGCTACGTGGAGCGGCTGGATAGCCGTGGGTAGACGGTAGCTGGGTGGCTACGTGGAGCGGCTGGATAGCCGTGGGTAGACGTTGGTAGCTGGGTGGCTACGTGGAGCGGCTGGATAGCCGTGGGTAGACGTTGGTAGCTGGGTGGCTACGTGGAGCGGCTGGATAGCCGTGGGTAGACGTTGGTAGCTGGGTGGCTACGTGGAGCGGCTGGATAGCCGTGGGTAGACGTTGGTAGCTGGGTGGCTACGTGGAGCCGCTGGATAGCCGTGGGTAGACGTTGGTAGCTGGGTGGCTACGTGGAGCGGCTGGATAGCCGTGGGTAGACGTTGGTAGCTGGGTGGCTACGTGGAGTGGCTGGATAGCCGTGGGTAGACGTTGGTAGCTGGGTGGCTATGTGGAGCGGCTGGATAGCAGTGGGTAGATGTTGGTAGCTGGGTGGCTACATGGAGCGGCTGGAGCACAGTGGGAAAGCTCACTAGGAAACTAGTTGCACTGGCAACTTGTGTCAGCATTGGGGAACCTTATATAGTGGACGCTGGGAGCTGACAGGCTGAGAGAGAAGAAGACTCCTCATTGGTGGTAGTGTGTCACATGGGCAATCCAAGATGGCCACGCCCATGGACCGGAGGACAGCGCTTCTCAGAAGAAGTCAGCGGGGACCAGCGACCAGCAGGAGCCAGCGTGGGAGCAGCAGAGCAGCGGGACCCTCCAGAGGACAGCAGAGACCGGCCAGAGAGAGAGGGAAGCAGCGCACAGCGCGGGAGCCGGAAGACAGCGCGGGTCAGCACCCGCAAAGGTAGGCGACAGGGTCTGATTCCGGGGTCTCCAGGGCGGCGTGTGACAATTGGAACATAATTATTTCCTTTTTATGAATGATTTCTTTTTGCAGACATGTGGTACTGCAATGGGGACGATTTGCGCACCGGGGTTCGCGAATCTATACATGGGAGAAGGAATATGTTCTGAATAATAATCTATTTTCTGATAAGATTGTCTTATTTAAACGCTATATAGATGACATATTGGTGGTATGGAATGGATCGGAAATAGACTATTTAGAATTTGTGAAATATTTGAATATAAACAGTTATAACCTCCAATTTACTTCAAATTATCAAAAGGAGGAAATAGAATTTTTGGACTTGACTCTCAGTACAAAAATTTTTATATCTGGGATTGATGTAGTAGAGACCTCAACTTTATTAAGAAGGTAGACAGCAAGAGTTATTTGGATTATACTAGCTGTCACCATAAAAAGTGGAAAAGAAACCTTCCCTTTTCTCAATTAGTCAGACTTCGGAGAAATTGTACTAGTGTTGAGAAATACAATGAACAATCTGAGATTTATAGAGTCAGATTTATGGAAAAGGGATATCCCGGCTCTTTGATTCAATCAGCTATAGACAAAGCCCGAGATTTGGATAGAAGGAACTATTAAAATACCAGAAGCCTTACAAGATGATTAAGGATGATAATGAAAACATTTTGTTTTGCCCTTTTGTAATTCAATATAACAATGCAAGTAATACAGGATACACTTAGGAAATATTGGCACATTATATGTATGGACCCAGTTCTATGTCCCCATATTACAAAAGGTCCGGATGTGATATTTAAAAGGGCAATAAATCTGAAATCGGTTCTATCACCTAGTTTGTTGCCTGAAATAATAGATGGGAATGGCAGACAGATAAATAGACTGAATGGCTTTTTCACATGTGGTCATTGTAAAGTTTATCCTTATGGGTTAAAAGGTAAAAAAAAAACTTTTTGTTGCAAACAAGAACCTTCAAAGGAATTTAAGGTGAATGACATGATCAATTGTAATACCACCTTTGTGTTTTATCTTCTAGAATGCGGATGTGGGAAACGATATATAGGAAAAACTAAACGACCGCTCAAGATCCACATTCGCGAACATTTGAGAAATATAAAGAACATGGTGGAGAATCATAGTATCCCTAGACATTTTAAGCAATGCCATCAAAATAATCCATCGTCATTGAAATTTATGGTCCTTGAACACGTAGTGATGGATAAAAGAGGCGCAGACAGGTTGAATAAGTTGGGGAGAGGAGAGACATTCTGGATAATTACTCTGAATACCCTTTATCCGCAGGGATTAAATGAAGGATTCGAGATCACGCCGTATCTTGAATAATAATCATGCACTTTGGGTCTTCATTATAGAATCTCATCACTATTAAGGATAAGATATACATATATATCTTTATTATTTTTTCTTTTCCTTTTTTCTTTCATAAAAATTAGTATAGATTACTGGAACCATATATATATATATATATATATATATATATATATATATATATATATATATATGAATTTGGTTTGCCATCCATGAAATTAGACAGGGTCATATATCCATTATTCGAATATATATATTAAATCCAAACGTTCATTCAAATTATTTCCTTCTTGTCTAATATATATATATATATATATATATATATATATATATTAATGTGTGCTCTTTAGGTATACGGAATTGGTATTTTTTAGGTATATGGAATTGATATATATTTTAAATGCATTTTTAGGTATCATAATTAAATGTAATATTATGTAACATTTATACTAATTGTATATACATTTGTAATTATATCAAGTGTATCCAATTTTAATTAGATTGTATGTGGCGGTACATGTACAAAAAGTATTGTTTGATTGGATTTAAGATGGCTTGTTAATGAACAGCTAAATTAGTTAAGCTGATCGATTATGTGTTTGATGCCGACTAAAAGATGTTGTAGAAATATGGTTACTATTGGATACTGCCGAGTATAAAGAAAACACGTCAGGAACCACAAGCCAGCCCTCTGATGAAGTCCTGGTGACGAAACGCGTAGGGTCGTGGCTTGACGTAGACACAAGGATTCTGGATGTGCTGTTAGCCGGAGCAACCTTGATTCATGCTGTCACACTTGCGGTAGTTCAACTGCTTTATCTGGTATGAGTGCACTTTGCAGTCAGTCTTTTTATGTTTAAATAAACTGTTTTATCTTTGAATGCACTATTGGCGCCCCCTTCATTTGTTTCATTTTTAGACTTATATGTACCTGACGAGAACAGGTTACGATTGGGGAAGACGCCTACCCTTATGGGATTGATGCAGGTGGAACACTGACATTGATTTTCAGCTGGAAATCTTTTCACCATGTGGAACTGACTGGATTTTCATTACTTCTATTCATATTGAGGATCTAATTTATGATCAGCGCAGCCACAGACTCTAACATATATATATATATATATATATATATATATATAATGTGTACCTTCTGTTATGTCACTTTGTACCTGATGATGGGCATTAACCTGAAAAATTTTATATTTCATCAAGTCATGGAGTGCCGCCATTTGTATATTATTTGGGATCCTCTGGTCCATCGAGGGCACCAACGCAACAACACACTTCATTTGGTGAGTGCCGGGACTTTGTTGCTGTGTGTGTGTATATATATAGTATAGGGGTGCACTCACCAGTCTTCTAAAGTTTTGAAAAAATATGAGATATGGTAAGAACTTAACCTTATTATCTCTATTGCTACGAAGTCCATAGGGTTCCACAGGATACCTTGGGGTATAGGTGATGACGTCAGGCATCGGGCACCATAGAGTTAAGTTTCAGCCTCCCAGGATGCACTAGGGTCCCCCTCCTATACCCCGCCCCCGAGCCAAGGAATCTCAGTTAGGTACCAAGCTATAGGCCGGAGGAGGAGAAGGAAGAGAGAGAAGAAAGATCTGGACACACACAAGAATCACATTCTCACCAGAGGGAGACGGAAAAAACGGTGACCAGAGCAAAGCCCATCTGCAGCACAGGTGCGACAGGGCGGGAGTCCTGTGGAACCCTATGGACTTCGTAGAAATAGAGATAACAAGGGTAAGTTCTTACCATATCTCATATTTTCTACTTCAGGGTCCATAGGGTATCCACAGGATACCTTGGGGATGTCCCAAAGCAGTATCCTTTAAGGGTGGGGACGGTCCTGTGCTGAAAGGAGGATCCGCCGCCCGAAGGAAGCATCCTGAGAGGCAAAGGTGTCCAAACGCATAATACCTCATAAAGGTATGGACAGAGGACCACGTAGCAGCCTTGCAGATCTGGACTGCAGATGCACCATGTCGAGCTGCCCACGAAGGACCCACAGACCTAGTGGAATGAGCCTTCACAGAAGGAGGAACCGGCAGGCCTTCATGAAGATAAGCTTCAGAAATGGCCATACGGATCCAGGCTGCCAAAGTTTGCTTTGAAGCAGGCCAACCCTTTTTACGGAAGCCTTAGAGGACAAACAAGGCATCCGACTTCCTAAACGAAGAAGTGCGGTCAATATAAGTCCTTAAGGCCCGCACAACATCCAAAGTGGCCTCACCCACTGAAAGGCCGGGTGAGTTAAAAGCTGGAACAACTATTTCCTCGTTAACATGAAACTGGGAAACAACTTTGGGAAGAAAATCAGGACGAGTGCGTAGCACTGCCCTGTTCCCATGAAAAATCAAGAAAGGGGGTCTACAAGAGAGAGCCCCTAAATCAGAAACACGTCTGGCCGAAGCTATGGCCAGAAGGAAAACAGTCTTAGCTGTAAGCCATTTAAGATCCACTGAGCCCAGTGGTTCAAACGGCGGTCCTTGGAGAGCTCTCAGGACCACAGCAAGTCCCAAGGTGCAAAAGGCGGCTGAATTCGCAGAACGCCCTGCATAAAGGTGCGTACATCAGGGATTGTAGCAATCCTACGGTGAAACCAGACAGAGAGGGCAGAAACCTGCACCTTCAAAGAAGTAAGGCGAAGCCCGTGGTCTAGTCCCGCTTGTAGGATGGCGAGTACACGAGATAGACGAAACACCCGCGGTGCATAACCTCTCGGTCGACACCACTGGAAGAACGTATGCCACACGTGATGGTATATTCTCGCGGAAGACTGTTTCCGAGCTCTTAGCATGGTTCGCACCACAGAGCTGGAAAACCCCTTGGACCTTAACATGGCGTCTCAACAGCACGCCGTCATAGACAGCCGAGTCAGGTCCGGGTGAAGACAAGGACCCTGTGACAGAAGGTCCGGTCGGAGCGGTAAGCGCAGAGGACTGTCCACGGACAGACCCTGAAGGTCTGAGAACCAGTGTCGTCTGGGCCATGCGGGAGCTATCAACAGGAGCGTCCCTCCTTCCTGTTTGAATTTCCGGATTAGCCGTGGAAGAAGGAAAACCGGAGGAAAGAGGTAAGCAAACCGGAACGTCCACCGGACGGACAGAGCATCCACTCTTGTGCAAGACCCGTACACCGGCAACTTGATGTTGTTCCGGGATGCCATGAGGTCGATCTCTGGAAGACCCCACCTGTCCACCAGCAGTTGAAAAACGTCCGGGTGCAGGGACCATTTCCCTGGATGAACGTCCTGGCGACTGAGAAAGTATCGCCTCCCAGTTTAGCACTCCCGGGATGAAGACAGCTGATATGGCCGGAAGATTGCGCTCCGCCCATACCAGGATCCGAGACACCTCTACGAGAGCCGCCCGACTTCGGGTTCCTCCTTGCCGGTTTATGTAGGCCACGGTGGTAGCGTTTTCCGACTGGACCTGCACTGGGTGACCTTGGAGAACCCGATGTGCCTGCTGGAGAGCATTGAAAAACGCTCGGAGTTCCAAGATGTTTATTGGAAGCTCTGCTTCTGCCGGAGTCCACCTGCTCTGGAACAAGTGTGGACCCGAGAGCGCTCCCCAGCCCCGAAGACTGGTGTCCGTTGTTAACAGGACCCAATTCGCCACCCAGAATGGACGACCCCTGTTGAGATGGGTCGTCTGCAACCACCAGGCTAGAGACAGGCGAACCTCCGGAGTGAGCACCAACGTCTGGGACTTCAGACTCTGAGGCAGTCCATTCCATTTGGACAGGATCAGGTGCTGCAGAGGTCTGGAGTGAAACTGGGCATATTCCACCATGTTGAATACCGACACCATGGAGCCCAGTAACCTCATTGCCGAGTGCAGAGACACCCGGCGGCTCTGCAGACAACTGCGCACCCTCGACTGTAAGGCAGAGATCTTTTCCCCCGTCACAAAGATCCTTTGCTGTCCCGAGTCCAATAAGGCTCCGTGATGCAGAATCCGCTGAGACGGGATCAGGGTGGACTTCTGCCAGTTTATCAACCAGCCGGGCCGTTGCAGTAGCGCAATGGTCAGGTCCAAGTGGCGCAGAAGGAGCTCCGGAGATCCTGCCACTAAGAGAAGGTCGTCCAAGTACGGCAACATGCGGACTCCCTGCAGCCGCAGGGAAGCCGCCATGACCGCCATCACTTTGGTGAAAACACGTGGTGCTGTCGCCAGGCCAAAAGGTAACGCCCGGAGCTGAAAGTGGTCGCTGCGGATTGCAAACCTGAGGAACTGCTGATGGCGCAACAGAATAGGGACATGCAGGTAAGCATCCTGTATGTCCAATGACACCATGTAGTCCCCAGGTTCCAGCGCCAGAATGATGGACCGAAGGGTCTCCATCCGAAACTTCGGCACCCGCAAAGACTTGTTGAGAGCTTTGAGGTTGAGAATCGGACGAAACGACCCATTGGGTTTCTGCACCAAAAAGAGATTGGAATAGAAACCCTGGCCCCTCTGGGAGAATGGAACAGGCACTATAACTCCAGCCTGGAGCATAGTGTGCAAGACCTTCCGCAGCTCCGTGGCTTTGTTCCGGTCTGATGTAGACCCGTGGTGAAGAATCGAGCCGGGGGTCTGTGCCGGAAGGAGAGGGCATACCCGTGTATGACCACCTCGAGAACCCAAGTGTCTGTCGTGGTGACCGACCAACACCGGGCGAACTGCAGCAGGCGGCCTCCCACTTTGTGATCCCCCAAAGGGAGGCCCGGACCGTCAGGCCGCAGGCTTGTCATCCGGCTTAGGGGCTGGACGTCTGGTACTCCAGGCCTGCTTCCGGGGCTTGGCCGAATTCTTGGGGCCAGCCTGTCGGGGAAAGGACTGTGCTTTAGGCCTACCCTGGGCCCTATAAGGCCGAAAGGACGACTTACCCGAACCGGAAGGAACTGCAGCAGACAGGAGACATGCCGATTTGGCTGCCGCCAGCGTGGCTACAATTTTGTCCAGGTCCGGACCAAAGAGAACTTCTCCGTTAAAAGGCAACGCTTCCAAACCCCTTTTGGAATCCGCGTCCGCCTTCCAAGATCGCAACCACAATGTGCGACGAGCAGCTACAGCCGCCGAAGAAATTCGAGACGCCAGGGTACTAATATCCAAGGCCGCTTCGTTGATATAAGTGGCCGAATCCCGGAGATTGACGATCAATTCCCTCTGCTCAGCCGAACAGTCAGAATCGAAGGACGCCTCCAACGTATCAGCCCAGCGCTCCATAGCTCTGGCAACCCAGCAAAGGGAATAGACGGACTTCAGGCAGATCTCCACCTTGCGGTCTGTAGCATCCTTAAGGGAGGACATAGATGGCATGGGTAATGTGGCACTACGGACAAGGCGTGTCACATGAGAATCCACCTGTGGAGGGGACTCCCACTTGGCAAAATAATTGTCCGCAAACGGAAACGCCACTCCTAAACGCCTTTGAGGCTGATATCGTTTGCCTGGCTGTTTCCACGCTTCCTCTAGATGGTCAACTAAGTGCCCCGAAAGAGGAAACACTGTGGTATCTCCTTTAACATCCTTGCAAAAGGCGTATTTGGACTTTGATACTGGAGGCTCCTCATCCTCAATAACTAAAGCAGTACGGACTGCACGAATAAGGCCAGGTATATACACCTTAGACTTAGCGTCCGACTCTTTAGAACGGGGAGGTTCCTGGTCAGAAAGATCCAGGATCTCCCCGTCGTCGGACGTCCCGTCGTCATCCTCATATGGAGCAGACAGACGCCACCGGCCGCTTGTGAGGCCGCATCACAGTCTCCCCTTGCAACACTAATGACAACTGCTGTACAGAGCTTGTTAACGAATTAACCCATGCAGGCTCATGAGAGACCTGAGGAGGGGAAATAGGGAGACTGTGGGGTACCATCAATTGTCTTGGGAAACCCTGCATGGGTGACGACACCACTGACTGCTGGGACAAACCCATCTGAGTGAAGGCAGGCTGCGGAGCTAACTGGCCCACGAGGGTTGTAAGCGCTTTGGCAAAACAAGCCCAGGGCGGCTCCTGTACCGGAGCCGTGACCGTAATCGGTCGCGTCAACGAATAACACAGTCGACATATTCCCTCCGCACTACCGTCCCCCTCCGCTATAGGTACCTTGCATGTAGTACATAAAAGCTGGAGAGGAAAATCACTTTCAGACATAATGGTAAGTATGTGACCCCTCTCACTGATACTCGTTAGTATAGTGTGAGACCACCCTGCAAGCACCACACCGCAAGGGCTTTAGCAGAAAGAACAGGGACAGTTAAATGCTGACAGATAGAAAATGAAAGTACAGGCAGCAGACGCTAGCATAGGTCACATACAATGCAAAGAAATCAGTTCCTGCACTATCAGCGCTGATCCTCAACTACACAGACTCAGAGCCTGGTAGGACACAGCGCTGCATACACAGACCTTAATCCAACGGAGGAGAGGTATGCAGGGGGACCCAGACCGCGATGCCACCATTCATCAGCGCTCACCATGCTTCTTCCAAAGATGGCCACCGAGGAGCAGAGAGGAGGCCGGCCTGGGGGAGGAGCGCTGACACAGAACCAGTCAGCTAGAGCAGAGGGCTCTGTGCAGCGGGGGAGGCGCCGGCTGTGAGACAGGGAAGGGGCGCTCCCCTGGCATGCATTTAACCCCTGGGACGCCGCAGCACTACCGCTCTGCCGCGGTCTCCCAGGGGGGTAGTGGAAGCGCAGGTTAGAACCTGACTCCACGCTGCAGCCAGTCCCCAGGGAGCCCCCTCCCTGGGGACTCGGGACCATGTATCAGTGGGGACCCACCGCGGGACCCCGCTGCTTACCTGTTGTCCCCCTTTATTCCGGCCATGGTCCTAAACATCTGGGGTCACCGCTAGCTGTGACCCCAGATGCCTACCAGCATCCCCGGATCAGTACCAGCGTTCTGGTACCGGCATAGGGTGTAGGGAAGACAGCATGGACGTCAGGACTGACTGTCCATGCTGTACTTCCAGATGTGCAGCCACAGCTGCATTGAAGAAACTTCAGGGGCTCTTCATGGCCCTCCTCTAACAGGTGCATCCGACTCCGGCCAGGCACCAAACTAAACTGAGATGCCTTGGCTCGGGGGCGGGGTATAGAAGGGGGACCCTAGTGCATCCTGGGAGGCTGAAACTTAACTCTATGGTGCCCGATGCCTGACATCATCACCTATACCCCAAGGTATCCTGTGGATACCCTATGGACCCTGAAGTAGAAAATCACATTCTTTATTTCAGCATAGTGAAATACATATCTCAGACATTTCGGTACTATTTGGACCTTTGTCCAAATAGGACCGAAACATCAGAGATACATTCTTTATTTCAGCATAGTAAAAAAAATATAATTTTTTCAAAACTTTAGAAGACGAGTGAGCGCACCCCTATACGATATTATTGGTATATGGATTTTTCCTATACTGAATATTGATGTAGCACCCCAGCAAACTGGTTGTACTACAGAGTGCGAACTTTACGCGAGTGTGTATATACAGTCAGGTGTATAAATATTGGGACATTGACAGAATTTTAATATTTTGGCCTCTATTCACCACCACAATGGCTTTGAAATGAAACAAACAAGATGTGCTTTAACTGCAGACTTTCACATTTAATTTGACGGTAATTCCATCCAAAGCAGGTGAACGGTGTAGGAATTACAACGGTTTCTAAATGTGCCTCCCACTTTTTAGGGGGCCCAAAGTAATGGGACTATCAACTCAAAAGCTATTTCATGGACAGGTGTGGGCTATTCCCTCATTATTTCATTATCAATTAAGCAGGTAAAAGGTCTAGAGTTGATTCTAGGTGTGACATTTGCATTTGGAATCAGTTGCTGTCAACTCTCAATATGAGATCCAAGGAGCTGTCACTATCAGTGAAGCAAGCCATCATTAGGATGAAAAATCTAAACAAACCCATCAGAGAGATAGCAAAAACATTAGGTGTGGCCAAATCAACTGTTTGGAACATTCTTAAAAAGAAAGAATGCATCTGAGAGCTCAGCAACACCAAAAGACCACGGAAAACAACTGTGGTGGATGACAGAAGAATTATTTCCCTGGTGAAGAAAAACCCCTTCACAACAGTTGGCCAAATCAAGAACAGATAGAGGGTTCACCACAAGATGTAAACCATTGGTGAGCCTCAAAAACAGGAAGACCAGATTAGAGTTTGCCAAACAACATCTAAAAAAGCCATTACAGTTCTGGAACAACATCCTATGGACAGATGAGATAAAGATCAACTTGTACCAGAGTGATGTGATGAGAAGAGTATGGAGAAGGAAAGGAACTGCTCATGACACAAAACATACCACCTCATCAGTGAAGCATGGTGGTAGTAGTGTCATGGCGTGGGCATGTATGGCTGCCAATGGAACTGGTTCCCTTGTATTTATTGATGATGTGACTGCTGACAAAAGCAGCAGAATTAATTCTGAAGTGTTTCGGGCAATATTATATGCTCATATTCAGTCAAATGCTTCAGAACTCATTGGATGGAGCTTCACAATGCAGATGGACAATGACCCAAAGCATACTGCAAAAGCAACCAAAGAGTTTTTTAAGGCTAAAAAGTGGAATGTTATGCAATGGCCACGTCAATTCCCTGACCTGAATCCGATTGAGCATGCATTTCACTTGATGAAGACAAAACTGAAGGGAAAATGCCCCAAGAACAAGCAGGAACTTAAGACATTTGCAGTAGAGGCCTGGCAGAGCATCACCAGGGATGAAATCCAGCGTCTGGTGATGTCTATGTGTTCCAGACTTCAGGCTGTAATTGCCTGCAAAGGATTTGCAACAAAGTATTAAAAAGTGAAAGTTAGATTTAGGATTGTTTAGTTTGTCCCATTACTTTTGGCCCCTGAAAAAGTGGGAGGCACATATAGAAACCGTTGTAATTCCTACACCGTTCACCTGATTTGGATGTAATTACCCTCAAATTAAATCAGAAAGTCTGCATTTAAAGCACATCTTGTTTGTTTCATTTCAAAGCCATTGTGGTGGTGAATAGACGCCAAAATATAAAAATTCTGTAAATGTCCCAGTATTTATGCACCTGACATATATATATATATTTATTTTCTGCGATATTGGGCATTTGGCACTAAAGCTTTAAGCTAATGGACCCACACGTGACGTCAAGTGAGGGCAGAAATGCGGTTCCATGCCCAGAAGGTGCTGCTATTTTGTCTAAACTGCAGTATCTGGCCACTGATAGTAGAAATTTGTACCCTCACGGGCTAGCTTTGATCGCCATGCTTTGGGCACAGTGGCTCGCTTCGCCTGCCACTGGTTACTATTCCCCCTCTGTCCATGTGGATCGTAACTGATGACGATCAGGGTCCATTTGGTGAAGGGCATCTAGATACTACCAATGTTGGTATCTGGCCACCAACAGTAGAAACTTGTACCCTTGCCATGCTCCGAGCATGGTGGCTCGCTTTGTTCGCCACAGTTTACTATTCCTAATAGATGTCCACGTGGATAGTAAATGATGATGTTGGGGTCCATTAACTAGAGGGTATCTAGCTGCAACCCTAAGGGAGAAAGGGGTCTATTCACTATACCTTGGATGGAGATAAAGGACATGATTCAGAGCCCTTTCGCTAAGGCGCGCTCGCTCGCTGCCAGGCGATTGTTGCTCAGTGCACATGCGTATAAGTCGCAGTGCGTGTGCGCAAGCCAGGCTCTGCGATGGGGAATTGTGCGCTCGTAGCACACAGACTGCCTACAGTAACAGTGCTGTTTGTGGGTGGTAACAGGGGAAGGCGTGTCAGGCTTACAAATCGCCGTTTAAAGAGCGTGCATAATTAGCAAAGTAGCATCATTGCACACGTCACCTGCATGTATTTCAGCCAGCACTGATCGCAGTGCTTGCGACGGGATAAGGCTACCTCAAGGGCTGCGAGCAGCTCCGATGGCGCTCGATATTACTAATTAATCAAACAATTCCAGGAGATGACGTGTGTTGCGAGGGGAAAGGGGGCGTCTTTATACACTAGCGAGCGCTCGGTGAGCTCGATAAGACATAGTGGGCGTCCTTACGCCATGCAGTGCGAGCATGGAATTTGAATATCCGCCCCCTTTTTGCCAACGAGCGGCCGTATCTTGCGAGCAGGTCTAAATGAGCTCCAAAGTCTCAACCAATCAGTTACTAGCTGTCATTTTTCAAACACAGCCTGTGACATGGCAGTTAGAAGCTGATTTTTTGGAACTTTATATCTGTTCAGTTTATCTCCATGCAAGGCTTAGTAAATCTACGGAAGGGGTTCTAGCTGTTACCCTTAGTAAATAGACCCATAGGAACTCTATTGCTGAATGGGAGCCGGAAGCACAAAGCTCCCTTAGTAACGATGGCCGCAGCCGTATTACGCTGCCCGTCCTCCCTTACGTTGCATCCTCGGTACGTGGTGACGTCAGACAGGGTTGTTCCTGGCTCTGGCAGACACAGCAGAGGCCGGGATGTCGGTGCGGTGCGCCCCGTGGCTACTGCTGGTGAGCGGCGTGCTGGCCGCTGTGCTGAGCGGGGCCGCGGCGGACGGTGACGGGCTGCCCAGCAAGAAGCTGAGGATGCAGTACACGGCCGGTCCGCTGCTCAAGTTCCAAATCTGGTGAGTGTGCGTGGTGCCCGGGCCTGTGCTGCCCCACCACTTCCCCCCTCCCAGCGGCCGCCACTGAGGGCACCCGGCTAATGCTGCTGCTGAGCAATATCCTGTAGTAGTATGGAGGAAGGTTACATACAGGAGGCAGGGGCGCAGGCCCGGTAGCAGCAGCATTCCTGTTACATTGTGTCACATATAGATATATAGCGACTGAGGCCCCCATGGTGTGTGATCAGACTGCCGGTTCCTCCTCCAGTGTCTAATGTTCCTCAGTAGCTGCTCCTATAGGATGCTGAGGTGGGGGGTGGGGACTGAGCTGTTTCTGTCCTGTATCTCTGCAGTAGTTTATGGCTTGTTGGTGTATGGTCATATACAGTAGGTGTGATCAGCAAACGTGTCAATTACTGCCATACATGACCTTCACTGCCGTCAGGATATCTGAGTATGGATCTCCTTAGCTTCATATGAAGTCATAATATGGCTACATAACTGTATTTTAATATGGGTGTGTGTGTGTGTGTGTATATATATATATATTTACACAATATTTTCAAGGTGGGAGATCTAATTGTGCGTCCAAAAGTAATGGGTGTCCATTGGAGCTATTTAATTGTTGTTCCAATGGGTGTGAGTGCAGTCGGCGCCCATTACTACTTTTGCCAAAAAGCACTGGGTTTGGCCACGTAAAGTGGCTAAACTTGTCTAAACTATTGGGTGTGATGAGGCTGAGTTTTTGCACATTTCTGCTCTCCACCTCAGGATGGTGCAAGCAGAAATAATCGGAGCACCAATTTAATGGAATGTAGTTATGAGACCTGTGGCCACGATGCTGCCGGTCTAAATCCTGACTGGGGAAGTCCGACAAGGGACTTAATTAAGGGGTCAAAATACCGCTGCCTATCTTAATCTTGATGCCGGAATCCAGGAGCCGCTGGGAGGAGGGGGGAGAGTGCTAGGTTCAGGTAGCATAGCAGGATTAGGTTGGGGGGGGTTACGGTTAGGCACCCCTAGGGGGGAGGTTTAGGTACGTGTGTGGGGGGGGGGGTCTAGGGTTAGGCACGAAGGGGGGGAAATTTAGGAAGCCCAAGGAGCCCAGAATGTGTAAAAGGAACAGGAGGGTTCCGCCAAAATACTGGTGATGTACTGCATTTTATAGTTGTGCCATACTCCAATATGAAGACTACAGTCAGGTGCATAAATATTGTGACATTGACCGAATTTTCATATTTTGGCCTCTATTCACCACCACAATGGCTTTGAAATGAAACAAACAAGATGTGCTTTAACTGCAGACTTTCACATTTAATTTGAGGGTAATTACATCCAAATCAGGTGAACGGTGTAGGAATTACAATGGTTTCTATATGTGCCTCCCACTTTTTAAGGGGCCAAAAGTAATGGGACAAAGTTAACAATCCTAACTTTCACTTTTTAATACTTTGTTTAATTCTTCTGTCATCCACCACAGTTGTTTTCCGTGGTCTTCCGGGTCTTTTGGTGTTGCTGAGCTCTCCGCTGCTTTCTTTCTTTTTAAGAATGTTCCAAACAGTTGATTTGGCCACACCTAATGGTTTTGCTATCTCTCTGATGGGTTTGTTTTGATTTTTCAGCCTAATGATGGCTTGCTTCACTGATAGTGACAGCTCTTTGGATCTCATATTGAGATTCGACAGCAACTGATTGCAAATGTCACACCTAGAATCAACTCCAGACCTTTTACCTGCTTAATTGATAATGAAATAACGAGGGAATAGCCCACACCTGTCCATGAAATAGCTTTTGAGTTGATAGTCCCATTACTTTTGGCCCCTTAAAAAGTGGGAGGGCACATATAGAAACCGTTGTAATTCCTACACCGTTCACCTGATTTTGATGTAATTACCCTCAATTAAATCTGAAAGTCTGCAGTTAAAGCACATCTTGTTTGTTTCATTTCAGAGTCATTGTGGTGGTGAATAGAGGCCAAAATATGAAAATCCTGTCAATGTCCCAATATTTATGGACCTGACTGTATGTATATGTGTGTGCGCGCCAGGGAAAGTGTAGACTGACTTTACAGGAAGGAAGTGTATTCTTAATGGCAGCCTGTTTTATTGGATTTCAAAAGCTCGGTCAAAGGTTAACTAAAAGTTTAGCAATAAATTAACATGGTTTACACTTTTTGATCAGTAGTAATATTAACACTCACATTTAAATTAGTATTATAACTTGTTAGAATTAGAAGGGTAGTTTTATATAGGCACTTTTGAACACTATGTTTACAGGAAAAAGTATTTTGAAAACCCAATAGTTACACAGGTCATTTAAAAGAAACTTTGCATTCAACTTGGGCAATTACCTTACTTTGGGGAGCACTGTTAAATTGGATACACACTATACAATTATCTGTCAAATCATCTGAGAATGTTATGATCTGATTGGACATTCGTACACATTACACAATCCTATGTACATTTATCTTGCATAAACCGGTCTAATCGCATCTTCTAGCATGCTCATAAGATGCTATAAATCTGGTTACAGTATCAAACATTTTGCATTGAGTGCGCGCTGACAACCGATCTGCAGACAAATTTTATTTTGATTAAGCGCCACAGTTAATGATCTTTCCTTCCGACCAATAGGAGAGCTAAATCAGAGGATCGGAAGAAACAATTATACAGTGTCTACTCTTGAATATGGGAGGTTTCCTTGCAAGGACAAATCCTGAGTTTGTTGCATGGTAACAATTGTACAGTGTGTACCCAGTTTAAGCTGAAATAATATCCTCTGACCTATAAACCTCCTGTGTGTTACCACCTCCATGTTATAGAGCAATTGTCTGCTGTTTGGGTGAAGTCTAATGGTTATCAAAACTGGCGAGCTAACACAACTTATTTTTCTGTTTGTAGCATCTCCTGAGGTTATCGGCGGGTGTTTGAAGAGTACATGCGGGTTATTAACCAGCGGTACCCAGACATCCGCATAGAGGGAGAGAACTACCTTCCCCACCCATTTTATAGGTAAGTAAATTGGAGTGTGTTTTCGTATAAATTAGATCTATTCTTTAAGGTAGCAGTGGGTTTATTCTACACGGTATGGATGTTTTAAGTTCTATATGAATGGAAATTGTATGAAGAAACTTATTTTAGGTGTTGCATGCATCAATAATTTTCGATACAGTATCTGAGAATAGGCATATTTATTCTGTGTACTTTTCTCACTTACCACAGGGGAAGTATCTCTCAGCTTTTAGTTCCATTTCCTGTGGCAGATGTACACCTCACAGGCACAAGTATCATGTGGAGTTGAAAGCTTTGTTCTCTTTCTTATTAATTCAAGGGTCACATGTATGAGACTTTGATTGTTGGGAACCTGACACAATTGGGCTCTTTCCTGACCTGTCTTGGCTAGCGGCTTCTAAATTTATTCTTAATCTTTCCTGCATAGAGCATTTTTTTCACATTTTCTCAAAGTACCAACTTTATTTTTTCCCCTATCTGGATTTTTTTATTATGTTAAGGTGCATACACACAGTCAGATGTGTCAGATGAACGATTTGACCAACGATTTGAACTATGACTGCATTAAAATGACTGAAATCGTCCAAAACTGACTGCAAACACATCAGATGTCAGATATCGTTATCTGACCATCGGGAACGCGCATCGTTCATCGTTCAAACATGTCAGATATGTCATATTTTCCTTCAGATATGAACGATTGAACGATTTTTAAAATTGTTATCCTTCAGATCTGAAGAAAAATCTGACCGTGTGTATGCACCATTAGTCATAATTATTACATCTGAGTTCATGATCTAAAAAAAAGAAATGTCAGTGTTATGTGAAATTGACGACTGAGAACACAAGGCTATAAACAAGGAAGCACTTCATGTGTGCCATTCCTATGGTGAATGAAGTAAATATAGCACTTGTATGGGGCATTGATATTTATGCCTTAGTGAACTACCAAGCCTAAAATCATTATAGTTGCATTATTTAAAAAAAATTATTAAAATCCTAAATATGTTAACATTTTGGGTCCTTATCTTAAGTTCAAGTTCTTAAAGATAGATAACATTTTAATTGTACAGGGGAGTATGTTTCCTATTCATGGCAGACTTCATTAATCCCTTTCAAGAACACTGTAGTCAGCCTCTTTATGGTGCAAATGGCTGATTACAGAGAGCAGTGACATACGAGCGTACATTGCGTTGAATAGCAAATATTGGCATGTTGGAGATGAAATTAAAAAAAAGCTCACGGTTCTTATCTTAAGCCTCCCACTGCTTCTTATACCTGCCCTGTTACTGACCTTGCTGCTATGTGTACATCCATATTGTTTGTTCAAGGCATCAAAAAGTTCCAGCAAATAAGTGCCACAGTTTCTGTTCTTCAGCTGTCGCCTTCCTGCTGTATTAAAATGTTAAAATTGGCCATTCGTATATTTGTTTCCAATCCTGAAATAAGGTTTATCCAAGCTAGAGGCATAAATATATTCATTTTAGGTGGGCTCACTAAAAGTAAACTTGATAGTTTCCATTTCCTCTACTTCTGCTGATATCAGTCTGATAATGTCAACTGTAAAAGATTTCTCCCAACTCTGTAATTTAACTCTCACTACGCCACCTGTAATTAATTTCTCCCTTACAGCCCTCTTCTGTAACTAACTTCCAACCTCCCTAGCACTTCTTACCTCATACAGGGCAGGCTGCAGCAAAGGAAGAAATGCGGTCAAACCAGTATGACCGCATTTCTCATATGCACCAAGCCCCACAATGCGATACATTCCGAGGCTTGGATGCAGTTGGTAACGCCATCTTCTGATGGCGTTACCCTATAGAAGCCTATGGGCTTCTCTCCGCAGTGCTGTGAGAGGGATCCAAGTGGGTCATAGTGCTCGATTCAATTCAACGCGAATTGAATAGCGCCGGGAATCTGCTCCCAGAGCTAATCAATTCAGTGTGCTGCTAAGCCCGACTAAGGATTTCCTCTCTTCCCTCCTGGGATGCGAGCAGAAATCCGACAAAAGTACAGGCGCGATGCTGTTATCTATCCTCAGCGCTGCGGAAACAGCATCGTGCTGGGAAGTTCAGTCGAGGAATGCCCGTTCTCACAACTAAACACCCTGTTTAAGGCACGAGAGGCGGGAGAACGGGCATTCCCCGACCTAACAGTGCGCAGAATTGAACAACTCTGGGAGCTCCTTCCCGGTCCTATTCAATTCGCGTTGAATTGATTCGAGCTCATAGACCCAGAAGTCCTTCATTCGCAAAGGACCGCTTTCACCGAGAGAGCTGTACTTTGATTTTCTACATGTATACCAGCCTAATTAACGCTGGCATGCATGTGAAGAGTGGCGGGGTGCATCGCATCCCGAATGTGATGTGTCATGTATCCCGCCCACAGTGGTCTCTGATATCCCACACTATGGGCTTGATTCAATTCAACGTGAATTGTATAGCACCGTATAGCTCCTATTGTATTGTTTAGCTCCTGAGGTGCAGGCAGAAATCTGACAAAACTACAGGCGCAATGATGTTTTTTGCCCTTAGTGCCATGTAAACAGCATTGAGCCGGGTAGTTTAGATGGGAGAATGCTTGTTCTCGCAACTAAACACCATGTTTAAGGTGCGAGAACCGCCGTTCTCCAACATAACAGCGAGCTGAATTTAATAGCTCTGGGGGGGCCTTCGCGGTGCTATTCAATTCACGTTGAATTGTGAATTGAATTGTGCCCATTGTTGCTGTTCTACATCACTGCTAGGCGGAACATGTGCAGCAGTCTTGATGTCATGAAACCACTCTGCTCATCACAGCCAGGACGCGACGCAAGGGAGTATTATGATGTCTGACATTGGAGGTTGACCCCAATGTTTGTATACAATGGCAGGGGAAGAATAACAAGGGGATGGGAGATTGATGTGACACTTTAAAAAAAAAAAAAAAAATGTAATTCTTTTGGTCTGGTTCCCTCTGTAAATGAACATAGTTGACCTGCCAACGAGCATTTTTTTCACAGTGGGGTCTACATATCTTACTTTGTATTTTTTTATGAAGCCAACTCCGAAAGATTTTGAATGTTACATTGCTTGGATTATCATTCCAAGTTAACATAACTTGTTCTTACAGATAATGTACTGACGTAACGTCTTTTCTTTCTGTTAGACATATTGCATCGTTCCTGTCAGTCTTCAAGCTAGTATTAATAGGTTTAATAATCGTTGGAAAGGATCCATTTGCATTTTTTGGCATGCAGCCTCCAGGTCTTTGGCAATGGGGACAAGAAAATAAGGTAGGTGGTCACATTCACATATAACAGTAGATAGATTAAAGAGAGAATGCATAAATAGTCTAGCAGACCTATAATAGCTGACAAAACATGGGATATTCATGTTCTGTGTCTGTAGAGTCTGACTTGAAAATTTGCCAAAATGCCTTTTGAGTAAATGATTGTGTACATACACAGTCACTATGGTTTGTTGTAGCGATGAAATAATAATTCCTATTGCTAGCCGTTACATCATCTTGCTCTGCATCCAAGGACCAGACACTTGCTTTGAGACTAAGCAATGCAATCGTAAGAGAAAGCAAGAGTGTGAAACGACTTGACAACACATTAACCTGTCAAATTCTTTTATTTGTAGTAGACAATAAACATTCCATGTGTATCAGGGTAGCAATGTAAAACAATAATACAAATAAGTGTATTGGCATCTTCAAGCAACAAGTTGTTGTTTTTTCTTCTGTAACATTCTCCTGTAGTCTAATAACACTCAATTCATGCTGATGCTCTGTAACATTAACTTTGCTTGTAAATCCACAATTGGCAAAATTCATATAGCATTATTATTATTATTATTATGTTTTATCTTGGTATATAACACGTTAAGCAGTGTGGTCACTAATAGAATTAGTTATTGTAAAAAAAAGGCCTTTCCTATAAAGGGGAACTGTCGTCATTGCATAAAGGTATACTGGATTTGTTCAAGACTGTTAAAAACAGGAACTGTTCTAATTGCCATTACTCTCCTCTGCAGAAGTCAGTGGCAATCCTTTTTTTATTAACTGTTTTGCTGTCTCTACCCTCTTGTATGGCTGTGCTTATTGCAGTAGACAAAGAATGTCTGCAAGGAGGATGTAAAATGGTTAAGAAAAAATATTTAGCTTATTTTATTCTTTGATAGCAAGCAGACTAGGCTTTTAGAATTTAATTCAATTGGTAATGAGCAATTATCTTTACGTCTTTATATAATTTTTTTTTTCCATTGTTTTGCTGTCTATTTGTCCTAGCATGTAATGTATTGGGGGGAGAGCCGTATAAAGCCTTCTAAAAAGTGCAGAAGCTGCCCATAGCAACCAAGCTACTGCTAGCTAGCATTTATCAGGTACATTCTATAAAATAATAGGTAGAAGCTGGTTGGTTGCTATAGGCAACTTCTCCACTTGTCCACTTCACTCTTTAGAAGGCTTGATACATCTTCCACCTGTCTTTTGATAAAGAAAGTATTATCGTAAACTATAGCAGACTTGCATGTGTTCTATACATTGACCTTGGTGTTTACATGTGGTTTCCTTTGGTCGTTGTTTCTGGCTAGGTCTACGCCTGTATGATGGTTTTCTTCCTGAGCAACATGATTGAAAACCAGTGTATGTCCACCGGCGCCTTTGAGATCACTTTGAATGGTAAATGTTCATGTACTTTCTTGCACAGCTATATCCTGTGAATGATTAGACCATTTTCATATCTCTCTGTAAATACATGACCGCTGTGTGGGCTGTCTGCTTTACCTTGCATAGACTTAGAGCTGTACTCTGCATTGAAAGAGTATTATGAAATGATTTACAAAGTACGTTCGACTCTGTAAATCCTAATATATTGTAGTGTCTCAGTTAAAAATTGTAGATTATATGTGTGTGTGTGTATATATATATATATATATATATATATATATATATATATATATATATATATATAATGTATGTATGTATATATATATATATATAATTTTATTTTATAAGCGCCCCACTGGAATCTCCATATGATTTAGTGGTTTTCTTTTTTAATAGTGGATAGGAGAAGGGGGTGTGGGTGCCAGGAGAGAGAAGAGGGACAGTCAGAAGACAGATCTGAGGGGAGGGATCAGGGTGTCACAAGGGAGCATCCCATGGGAGAAGGTAGCTGGGGATTTTAACCTCAATTCCCCATCCCCTGCTCATCTATATTTTTATATATCTTTGTTTTGTAATGAAAATGTAATTTTATTTTGCAGAAAGATTATTGCTTTCATTTTGAAATGTTTGTATAATGCTGCATACACACAGTACGATTTTCCTTAACAATCGTTCAACGATAAATCGTTCATATCGTTCATTTTAATGCAGTGCTCGATCAACGATGCGCGTTCCCTCATGAACGATAATGTTATCTATGATCGACCGTACATGCAGGCCAACTTGGACGATTTTGTCAAGATTTGCATGTAAAGACATGACTTCATTGAAATATCAATTATAGATATCTGTGTGTACACCCAAAATAATTTGCCCTGCACTACAGAAAGTTGAAGGGATATCTATCGGCGATATCTTTGGTTGTGCAGGTTGCACCGTATGTATGCAGCTTTAGTCATTCCTTCCTGTATGTGATAATCACCATCTCTGTCAACAGCTTCTGTAGCTCTGCTCGCTGATTGGGAGCTCAATCTCTGGATTCATTTAGGATTATATAGCTGACAGTACCTCCCATAGTGTGAAATCCCTGAATGAATATAATAAGTACAGGAAATATAGGGGACTTTCCATGTTGCTGATAATTTCTGAGCTTTATGTCCTCTTTTCTTTAAATCAGGCATGTTGGTAAATGTGCTTATAAGGTTACTGCTATTGGCCTTCTGTGGTGTTCTTCCGTCTATAGTAACAGGTTCCAGTGATGCCGAGAGAGAGTTGACTAGTTGTCCTGTGTGCTAAACATCTATAGCTCCTCTATCTTGGCCATATATGCTTTTAGTGGTATTACAGTAGGATTGTGTTTGAGTGAATGAAGGTTCCAGGTAAGCTGGGTTTAGGTTAGAAGGACATATGACTGCAAGTATGTTTTATCTTGAACAGTGCCCCAACGTGACCCTTGTCTTTATGTTCGTGCTTTAGAAAAATCTGTAATGTCTTTTTCTCCAGATGTTCCTGTGTGGTCAAAACTAGAATCTGGTCATCTCCCATCAATGCAGCAACTTGTCCAAATTATTGATAATGAAATGAAGTTAAATGTTCACATGGATGCGATTCCTCACCACCACCGTTCCTAGCCACGTATCCAGCACCGGATTTATTTTGTAAGTCTACAGTGTTCATAATGAGTCATCACTCCATAAATACGAAGCAAACTTCACTGCATGCTCCCACATTAGCTGGTAGCAGTGGCTAGTGTTCTAGACGGCCAGATTGCGATATACAGTGTCAGTGAAAGACGTCATTCTCACACACATCGTGTGTACACACAAACAAATGCACTAACCGATATATCGTTTGTCGGCTGCACGCACATTATATCGCCTAGTGTGTGCTCCTCATAAGGCTTCAATTGAACATGAGCACTGTACTTCTAAATCTGCATAAGGAAAAATTATCTAGTTCCATATACAAGGTGGTCAAACAATGTCTGTATACTGTATATCCCGGCCTCACCACTGTAATCCTTTTGTGGTGGCAAGATCAGGCTGCACATTTGTAGTAAACACAATGCAGATCACTTGGCACTGAGCTAATTCTTTCACTGATTAAAACCATTGTCGCATAGAGACTTTCTTTGGACCAACATTGTGCAGCTTAGGAACCATGTGGGGTCAAGGTTAGGCCTGTAAAATCTTGCAAATCCATTTAGTGGAGTATATGGAAAAGATTTCTTGACTGCACAACGTGACTATATATACAATGGGAGGTGCTACCTGATGAGACTAATTGCAGGCACAGAAACAGACAATATCTCAGGTGCACAACTCCAAATCATCAATAATATATATAAATGCAATAAAATTTTGCAATCAATAGAGGTTTTTAGCATAATCATGGCCAAGCTTATGGGCCTACCCACCATATCCAGGTAACCTCTTTCGGGTAGGTCCCTAACATACTAAGGTTCAAATCCAGAGCGCAGTACCCCCCAAAACCGGCCAGGCTAAGCCGCCCCAGGGCACCACCATAGTAAGAAAAGTGCAGTGTAAAGAGATAGTTAGGAGCAGCTGCTGCTGCATATAAAGAATGAAAATAAAAAAGTGAAGTACATATATATTAGACACACAGTGAAGGGTTAAAATGTGTTATAAAGGAAAATGTGTTATACTGCAGTGCCCTGAGATAGACCAACCAACGCAATCCAAGGGGACCCACGCCCCAAAAATTAACCAAAATTGCACTACAGTATATAACTTGTAGGACTTACCTAGAATTGTACCTAATACAGTGTGCATATACATTACCATACTCCATGCTAACACATTTTCCTTTATAACACATTTTAACCCTTCACTGTGTGTCTAATATATATGTACTTCACTTTTTTATTTTCATTCTTTTATGCAGCAGCAGCTGCTCCTAACTATCTCTTTACACTGCACTTTTCTTACTATGGTGGTGCCCTGGGGCGGCTTAGCCTGGCCGGTTTTGGGGGGTACTGCGCTCTGGATTTGAACCTTAGTATGTTAGGGACCTACCCGAAAGAGGTTACCTGGATATGGTGGGTAGGCCCATAAGCTTGGCTATGATTATGCTAAAAACCTCTATTGATTGCAAAATTTTATTGCATTTATATATATTATTGATGATTTCAAATCCATTTAGTGGTTATAAATTTGTGGGTGAGCAAAGTCACACCTCCTTCTCCTTGATTGACCTATCACAGGGCTAGTCAAATTGGCAGCTGTACAACTACACATCCCACTATACCCTGCCACACACGGCATGACCAAGCTGTCTGTGCATGATGGGATGCATAGTTCCACAGCAGCTGACATGCCACACGTTGTCTACCGTTGCCCTAACGTATGGTAACACTAAGTGTAGCAGCAATGTGATGATGGAGGGTGTAATAATAGAACAACACCCAATACCATGACTTTTGTCACCGTAATGATATGTGATAGACTTGTCTATTACTGCTGGGCCATGACTTGCTAACTGGTTTCAACTATTTTGCGCATTAACATTTCAAGGTGTATTTCATTAGAAGTGTGTACTTTTTTTTTTTTTTTTTTTTCAATTCTTTTTTTATTGAATCAGAGACATATATGCAAACAGTTCAATTCAACAATAGGTCAAAACAAATATCAAAGAAACAATTTTGTTTGCGAGTACAGAACAACATGTACTTTCCATTTGATTTGACAAGAAGTCAAAATATATAACATAAAGTACATAAATATCCCTGAACTAAAAATATAAATAAAAGTAATATATGTATTATAGCTGAAGGGTGCATCGTGTGGGAAGTCATCACTGGGCCACTGGGGGATCATTGTCAAGTAAACGTAAAAGGTACCACGAGGAATTGGAAAAACATTTAGTGAGAAGTTGTTGAGTAGCCAATGGAAGTGTGGATATATAGCTCTCCCAAATTTCAAAGAACCTTTCTACCCTGGATTCTTTATCCAAAGAAGCTTCCACCCAATCCATTTGGAACAGATAAAACAACTTCTCCTTAAATAGTAAAAAGGGGGGTGTACCCGGCTGATTCCAAACCTGTAAGATGGTTTTCTTGGCGGCAGCACTAACTGCCAACAATAATTTACGACAACCTTTTGTAATACATTGATCTTGGGGAAATATACCCAGTATTGCCCATAGGGGGTCAAATGGCACAAAATTGACCAAGTTCTCAACAGCAAATTTGCAAACTCTTAGCCAAAAGACTGACTAGGGGGCAGGACCACAGACAATGGAAAATATCTGCATTATCTTCCCCACATCGGTGGCATGTGTGTGAGGTCGAAGATCCCATCAGGAAACTACGATGTGGGCTAATATATGTTCTGTGGTAGACATTTAGAAATAACTCTTGATATGAGCTAGCAGAAATAAGTCGACAAGACTCATATAAATTCTTGAGTAGTATCTCAGATGTGAGTTGGGGAAATTGACGTGTCCAGAGGGTCAGACCTGTTTGAAAAGTGTCGTAATCCAAGCTATCTCGCAGAAATAAATAGTGATGTGCTATCGCTTTACATGTGGGTGGAGAGACAGATAATAGTTGATACAATCTTTTTCTGAGAAATATTTTGCGACTTGTCTTATATAGTGCTGTACTTGGAAGTAGGCAAAGGGAAAACAGGATAAAAATTCAAATTTTTAGAAGTGTATTCTAATACATTGTAATACAAATGTACATACAGTGTTCTGATCCTGCCATATCCCGTGTTTTCTATTTCTCCAGGCACGTGGACTTTTATCAAGGAGTCAGCGGGGCTGGTGTTTATGAAGGCCTGCTCTGAAGACAGCTCCTGTTGGTGCAGGCTGGATGTCTCTCTGCCGTCTCGTTGTACCTTCTAAAGTTCTAACTGCAAGATTTTCTGTGTGCTGCCCTTTTGTGAAATTTTACAGACAGAGTGCAATGACATACTGTGTAGTCATCAGCTTTATTTCTAAGCCATTTCTTCCAATGTTCCATAGTTCACATAATGCTGGCATTAAAACTTTTTTTGTTTTATATTCATAATTTACAGTGTTGGAATAGGTTATCTAATTTTGTTTCTTCCTGAGACATTTTGTCTTTGATATCTAATTTTTATAAGAATCTGTTCTTTTTATAGTTTAAAATGATGCTGTATCAATAATCCAATGATCCGTAACTGTTAGCCATAAATGTTTAGTTATCAATGTTCTATCAAATAAGATTATATTGCAGATCACTAAGTTATTCTAAATTATAAAAAGACTTATTGGCAGTGAAATTAAAGATATATTTGTGACTATGTATATTGAAATATTCTGTTTGATGTATGCAAGTAATGTAGAGTTTTTAAACTGAGCCTTTATACTGGTCCTCTTTACAGAAGATGCAAATTAATTTAAATAAACCTATCAGTTCAGTAAACATCATCCTGTGTGCAGTCTCCGATTGTGTTCTAACCAAACTTGTTGTCCAGAGATTGTACATTCAGAATAAACCTGTTGCTTTTGGACACATTAGGCAGTTTTGTGATATGGCAAACACGCTGGCCCATTGTACATGAGCAGCTTCCCATCTCATAAGGTGGTTTTATACTAAGTGCGAGCATGCTGAGCTAACTGACCCAATGCTGGCTAGTTCCTGGTATCCTTGGGCTGGGTAATAATACATAGATTTATGACTTCTTTTTAAATTAATTATAATTGATACTGGTGCCTTTTAATAAATATGGATTATTTGTACTACCTTATCAATAGTCTGTTGCCTTATTTTTATAATACAATGCCCCCATTTGGATTTAAAAAAATAACAAAATTGAAAACACAACCTGAAGCAACATGTTCAAAAGAGCTCTGGCTGCACAATGAGTTAAAAAAAGGCAGCCCGACTAGTTAATAGCTGGACAGCCAATCATGGACTTTGTATTAACTACAAGATAGGACACTTAAGTTAATTGTTTTTCTTGTAGTCCACTGATGGGCACAGGATGTCTCCTTTTAAGCTCTAATGTGTTACTTGTTTGACATGTTCTTTTTCATGTATATTATGGCTACTATCCTCTCCCTTCCAGTTTTGTAATTACTCGCCTCTGATTATGGCTGTTAGTTAAATAACTTAAGGGTTCCCAGCTGTAGGGATATTGAGGGAGGGAGGAGATTGGACTACATTAATTTTTCTTCACGGTCCATAGGCTCCACAGGGAGACCTCGGGGTGTGGGTGATGGAACTGAATCCGGGCACCACACAGTTAAAGCTTTCAGCTCCCAGGATGAAAGCTTTAACTGGGTCCACTCTCCCTATACCCTGCCCCTGATCCAGGGGCACCTCAGTTTCATTGGTGCCTGGCCAGAGTTGGGTCACCATTATGCAAGGGGCTGCTTAGGCAGCCCTTAAGCTATTATTTTTGTGATTTATTTTATATTTGCTTCAAAATAGAAGGCACAGTAGCAGACTGTCCAGGGGACGTCTGTGCTGCCACTCCGTCACCCCTCCGTGCCACGACGCCAGTACTCATCTGGGGGTCTCGGCGGGCATTCCGGGGGTCTGCGCAGCGCTAGCCAGAGGACCCGGACTTCAGGGGACAGGTAAGGTGGGTCGCCGTTTGCGGTGACCCGCGTGTTAAGGCAGTCTACCCCTCTGGTCTCTGGACGGACCAGAGGTGGCTGAGTGTGGACGCAGGCACCAGCCATCGCGATCCACTAGACCACCAGGAACATTTTGGTGTGGAAACCAGCGTCCCAGGGGTTAATAATCAGCCAGGGGAGACCGCTTCACTGTTTTAAGCGGTTACTCCCCTCAGCTCAGGGCTCCTTTCCTCTGAGGTCTGGCTTCTCTGAGCTATTCTCCAGCGGTCATTTTCTTCATGATGCAGTCGCAGCTCTCCCAGGACAGCGTGTGGTTCGGTTCCCCTACACACCTCTCCTCAGGGTCAGCGTATGTAGCACTATTTCCTACCAGACACTGAGTCTGTGTAGTGCCAATTTGCAGTTAACTGTGTGGAGTTAGTATATTCTCCCTGTGCTTGCGTGGGTTTCCCCCGGGTACTCTGGTTTCTCCAAAAATATACTGGTAGGTTAATTGGCTCCAAACATAAAATTAACCCTAGTGTGCATGTGTGTGAGCATGTGATAGGGAACATAGATTGTAAGCTCCACTGGGGCAGGGACTGATGTGAATGGCCAACTATTCTCTGTACAACGTTGCGGAATATGTGTGCGCTATATAAATAACTGGTAATAATATATATATTTATTTTTTTTACACACAATATTTGTGAGGTTTGTCACATACTGTTGTGTCCTGCAGCTTACCCAAGCATAAGACAGGACCAGTATATTGCTTCCCTGCTAGTATTTGTACATACTCGTGGTTGCATTGTACCCAGTGCCATATTGTGTGTTCTCTTACTCTGCAGGGATGTCTGAAAAGGGTAATGAACACATTTCTGCACCCATTCTGCAATGCAGATTTCAGTGAGGAGGATGTGGTTCGGGATGGGTTATGTATGAGGTGTTACGATTCACCAGGTACCTCAAATCCCCCGACATTGGTACAGGAGCCCCCTTGGGCGGTCTTTTCACAGATGCTGGCCTCCATTGTGGGCCGTCTATCAGTACCGACTGCTTTTCCTTCTATGGGGCTACCCACAGCAGCCTGTCATTCCCTCACAGGGACTACCGCTAATTATGCAGACCCCTTCTCTGTCACAGCAGGCTGTCATTCCCACTCCGGGATTACCACAGGGTATACCTCCACCATGGGTGGATGTTTTATCTACCTCAGTGCAGAGTCTGGCAGCTTCCTCTACGTCCATTCACACCATGTTGCAGAATGAGAGACCTGTACAGCTAAGCGTCCTATGGTGTCATGTCAATCCACTCAACTATCAGAATCTGAGATGTCATCTGATGACTGAGAAGTAGCTGACACCTCTAACCCACACTCCCCTTTGCAGGAGGTGGAGACTAAGTCAAGGATTAATATTCCTGACTTGGTGCGTGCGGTCAGATCCGTATTGGTTATAGAGGATGACGAGCCAGCCCCTAAAGCCAAACACCCTCTGTTTATACAGATAAAGGTGACTTCGGCAGTACTCCCTCTGCCAGATCAGCTAGTGGATCACGTGGCTGCTGCCTGGCAATCTCCTGGTAAGAGGTTTCCACCTCAAAAACGTTTAGACTCACGTTACCCATTTCCTGAGGCTCATTGTAAAAGGTGGGAATCACCCCCTGCAGTGGATTCCCACGTTACACGATTGATTAGAAGTGCAACGTTACCTATCCCTTCAATTCCTTCCTTGAAAGGTCCTTTAGATAGGAAAGTGGAAACTTGCCTGAAATCAATATACTCTCTTTCAGGAGGTGGGCCTGTCCGTCCATGGCTATCTCCTGGGTATCTAAGGCTATAGAGTGTTGGGCCGATGCACTTTGAGGACTCCTTCCCCTTGGAAGTTCCGGAGAATCAGGTGTTGCTGGTTGGCCACATCCGGGATGCGGCTGCATATATCGGTGAGGCCGCTCTAGAAACTAGTCTACTGATCTCCAGGGTCGTGGCTGCGCTCTTGGGAGTGCAGATGCCGATTCTAATGCTGCCCATCCACTAGGCGATTATACCTATCTATTAAGTGATAACAACAGTCATCGCTCAATCGCTAGGTTTAATCGCCCGCAAATCGGGCAGTTTAACCACTTAACTGACGATTTTTCTAGCAAAACTGGTCAGAAATTGCCGGGTCCGCAGGAAAATCCGGGGAGTCAGAAGAGATCTGTTCTCCACACGTGTACAACAACTTTTCTCTTCAAAAACACTGTAGGGTGGCGTGGTTGCACCTTCTCAACTGAAGCACAGCTGGCTGCATTCGCATCCCGTACGACCACGTCAGTTAAGTGGTTAATGTAAAAAAAACGACCAGCGATGCGTGTGCCCGCTGATCGTTTTTGCCATCTATCATCGCCAGTACATGCTGGTCAACCTGACGATCACGTCAGGTTCAGCATGTACGGGGATGATGGATGTGCCTACACTGAACGACTGAATGTAGGCACATCACAGACCTAGAAACGACAGCACGATTAAAATGTTGTAATCGTGCTGTCGTTTCTATGTCGTGTAGTGGATGGGCAGCATATAATGTGGAGATTTTGTTTGGTCCAGACCTGGACAAGATTGTTGGCAAAATCAAAATCTGCGTTTCTGCCTTCAGCATCTGCTCCTTCAAAATCTCGAACCTCCTCCTTTAGGTCCTTTCGTACCAAAGGTAAATTCAAAGGGCAGTCCTTTCCTAGACAGTCCACTGCCAAGAAGGCAGCCAAGCCTAAGAAACAGGCCTGGAGCACAAGATGTCTGACCTCCAAACCAGAGGATAAACCCTCAGCCTGATGGGGCAGGGCCTCCCTCTGGGGGACCACAGAGTGGGGGCCGACTTCTTCAGTTCACCCACTGCTGGTGTCAAACCACCAAGGACGCTTGGATAAGAGAAGTGGTCTGTCACTATACGCCCTCTCATTCCTTCGAAGATCTCCTCACCAGTTTTTCTGCACAGGCCCTTCTTCAGACAACAACAAGGCCTTATAGATCCAGAAAGCCATACAGTCCTTGCTGCAGGCAAGGGTAATTGTGCCAGTCTCAGTATCCCAGCGAGGGACTGGTTACTGTTCTACTCTCTTTCTGGTGCAGAAGCTGAATGGATCTCATCTGCCTTTCCTCAACCTCAAATCCCTGAACAAATTCAACTTTACACTCCATCATACTGGCTATGGAACCTGGGGATTTTATGGTTTCTCTGGATATTCAGGATGTATACCTTCATGTCCCTGTAATTCCTTCTCATCAACGTTATCTCCGGTTTGCTATGCTGCAGCAACACTTCCAGTTCAAGGCGCTACCCTTTGGCCTATCCACAGCTCCAAGGGTTTTTACCAAAGTTATGGCCATCAGGACGGCCTATCTGCAGAAACGGTATCCGGCTGCTACTATACCTGGACGACCTTCTGTTGGCAGGTTCTCCAGAATTGCTTCGCCACCACCTGCAACTGGCAATTGCCTTTCTACAGGCACATGGGTGGTTAATCAATTGGAAGAAGTCCTCCCTGAATTCCTCACAGAGGATAATTTATCTGGGGCCCTCCTGGATTCTCAACAGCAGATACTTTTTCTGACTTCAGACAAGATCTCAACATTACAATTACAGATACGCAGATGCCTCCACAGTCGCCGGGTGTCAATACACTCGGCAATGCAGGTTCTGGAATCCATGGTGTCCACCTTCGACATGGTGGAATATGCACAATTTAATTCCAGACCTCTGCAGGGGCTGATCCTCTCCAGATGGAACGGATTGCCCCACTGGATCAAAGCTCAGACAATAGTGCTCTCCCCGGAGGTGTGTCTGTCTTGGTGGCTCCTGACGTCTCATCTAACCAAAGGTCACCCCTTTTGGTTCTCGGACTGGGTACTCCTAACAACGGACGCCATTCTCCGGGGCTGAGGCACAGAGACTCTTTTCAGGGTCGTTGGACAGCAGTCAAAGCAACCCTTCCAATCAACATATTGGAACTACGGGCTGTGTTCAGGGCCCTCCAGTTGGCCAAACACATACTTCACTGGATAACCTGTGCAGGTTCAGTCTGACAACGTTACTACGGTGGCTTACATCAACCATCAAGGAGGCACTCGAAGTCGGGCAGCAATGACAGAAGTGTCACGCATTCTGAAATGGGCAGAGTGTCACCTCCCGGCAATTTCGGCAGTGTACATTCTGGTAGTTCTCAATTGGGAAGCGGACTTCCTCGGCTGTCACGATGTGCATCCAGGGGAATGTTCTCTTCACCAAGAGGTGTTTGAACTCCTAGTGGACAAATGGGGCCTCCCAGAGGTGGACCTCATGGCCTCCCGACACAATCACAAGTTACCAGTGTACGGGTCCAGAACAAGAGATGCCGAGGCAACCTTGGTGGACGCTCTGTCAGTGAAGTGGACCTTCTAGTTCGCGTACCTGTTTCCTCCAGTCTCCCTTCTTCCTCGAGTTCTACGGAAGTTCAAACAAGACGGAGGCACTGTCCCGCTGATGGCTCCAGCTTGGCCCAGACGTCATTGGTACTCAGATCTTCAGAGTCTCTCCATCGACACGCCGTTCCTGTTGCCTCCACGTCCGGACCTGTTGTCTCAGGGTCCTTGCCTTTACCCGGACCTGGATCATCTGTCTTTGACGGCGTGGCTTGAGACATCCCTCCTAAGGTCCAAAGGATTCTTTAGCTCTGTCATCAACATGATGCTTAGAGTGTATAAGCCAGCTTCTGCTAGGATCTACCACAGAGTGTGGCATACATATTTCCAGTGGTGTCGTCCCCGGAATTACGACCTCCAGGTGTTTCGGATCGCCAGGGTCCTGGCCTTCCTTCAAGCTGGATTGGACCTCGGTCTTCGCCTGGCCTCGCTGAAAGTGCATATCTCTGCACTGTCAGTATGGTTCCAACGTAGAATTTCTCCTCTTCCGGATATCCACACCTTCCTCCAGGTTGTCCTCCGGATTCAACCTCCCTTTGTCCCCCCGTGGCTCTTTGGGATTTGGCAGTAGTTCTTCGGGCCCTCCAGGGTCCTCCATTTGAACCACTAGATTCGATAGAACTTAAGTGGTTAACAGCTAAGACTCTTTCTTCTGGCGATTGCATCTGCCAGGAGAGTGTCAAAATTGGGAGCGCTCGCCCGTCGCTCCCGCTTCCTAATATTTCACCAGGACAGGGCTGTGCTTTAGTTCCTTCCTAAAGTTGTTTCTAGTTTCCACATTAATGCGGCAATTATAATGCCGGCCTTTCAATCACCAGACCTCTCGGCAGATGAGGCCTCTTTAGATGTGGTCCGTGGCCTCAAAATTGATATGGACCGTACCAGTTCCTTCCAGAAATCGTACTCCTTATTTGTGTTCTATGGTTTCCACAAGAAGGTATGGCCAGCCAATAAACAAACATTGGATAGATGGCTTCGTATGACTATCTCAGAGGCTTTCACACAGGCTGGCCTGTCTGTTCCGGCTTCTGTTAATGATCATTCTACTTGGTCTGTGGGGTCCCTCGTGGGAAGCTCGCCGTGGCGCCTCAGCTGTTCAACTTTGTAAGGCGGCCATGTGGTCTTCTGTCCAGATCTTTCTAAGGTTCTATGAATTTGATACCTTCGCCTCTCAGGATGCTTCCTTTGGGCGCTGGCTTCTTCCCTCAGCGCAGGATCGGCCCCACCCTTAAAAGGACTGCTTTGGAACATCCCCAAGGTCTCCCTGTGGAGCCTATGGACCCTGAAGATGAAAATGAGTTATGGTAAGAACTTACCTCTGTTAACTCTTTCTTCGAAGTCCATAGGGTCCGCAGGGCACCCACACTGACGCACCTGGCTTTATATGGGCTATGTTGCTGGTCACTGGTTTTCCGTCTCCTGTGTGAGAATGTGATTCTTGAGTGTACCAGCCTTCCTTCTCTCTTATCCTCCTCCGGACTTTGGCTTATTACGAACTGAGTTTGCTCGGGGGCAGGGTATAGGGAGAGTGGACCCAGTACATCCTGGGAGCTGAAATCTTTAACTGCGTGGTGCCCGGATTCAGTTCCATCACCTACACCTCAAGGTCTCCCTGTGGTCCCTATGGACTTTGAAGAAAGAGAGTTAACAAAGGTAAGTTCTTACCATAACTCTCATTTTTCTTTTTAAAATGCCAGTGGTTCAACCAGCACCCTATACCCCATTGTTTGTGTGCCCCTCAATGGAATATGAGAAAAGGTTTTAAAGTTAGTATACAAATCTATTATTGGCTAATGAATTGATATCCGCTATATGAATCTCGATTGCCAACATTGAGAACCTCACAACTTTTCAGTTAAATTGCAGTGATTTGCAATGAGTTTAACTAAACTATAAGAGTAATTTACCATTGCTCTCATACCTGGAAAGCTGTACTGATAAGTAGCTGTCCTGGCAAAGCCTAACAGTGACAGGCATCTGTGAACCGGCGATGTTGCTGCATATGCGTGACCATAAGTTGAGTGTGTATACACTGAAAGCTGGAGGAGGTGAATCCAGACCCTCTTCCCATAGGATAGAAAGTGGGGCTAACACTGCTTGAAGATGGCGTTAGTTCCTGCAGTCAAGCTTACAGAACTTTCAGTTTTCGGAGTTTGATAAATTGCATAATAGTGATATCTCCCGCATTCACAGGCATAAATAGGCAATTGTTGAAAATGTGGCAAACATGCAAAAACTTGGTTCTACATGTTTAGTGGGGCTGATCACTTTTACAAATAGGCACCATAGAGCCTCAGAGTGGTGTCTGGTTGCTATTGTTTTAAACAGTTTGGGAATGAGATCCCATCGGTCGGGATGCCGTTGGTCAGAATACCGACACCGATTAGAAACAATGTAGGTCTAACCCTTACCCCTAACCACGCCTCTAGTGTCTAAACTTGACCACCCGCACCCTAAACCTAACACTCCCCCCTAGTGCCTAACCCTCACCCTAATGCCTAACCCTAAGCCCGTACACTAACCCTCCACCTAACCCCCGATACTTACCTTCAGAATGCTGGCAGTCGGGATTATGGTGCCGTTTTAAACATCTATGTGACCACACCGCCCCTGTCATCATAATCGGTGCGCAATTGCAAAAGCCTTATCCTTGGTGCAAGAAAGCCCCCTGAAAACATACAAATATGTTCATCCTAAAATGGATTTTGGATCTGGAACTGTTGTGTCCTGTTGACTGACAGCATTCTGGAGCAGTATAAGGAGGAAGCATACAGTAACTGCAACAATCCATGTTCTGCAGGGATTTTTTGACAGGCTGTATCTGATGAATTTACTGATTGATGACATCTGTCCAGTCAAAGAATTCACTGTCCATGGCAGTTGAGAGGTAATACAGGGTTAAAATTAAAGTGTTCCTACTTAGAGCAAGTTCTAAGGTTCATAATGAAGAGAAATTTGAACATCGGTTACTTTTAGAGGAAAAAATATTAGTTGGAAGTTCTGTCACCAGGTGGCGATGAGGCAATAGCAATCACTTGAATATCATAATAACTGTTCAGTATGCCTTTCATTGTGGTAATTAACAGTTTTCATTTGAAGAACAGCATTCTCTATGGGCCTGACTCAGTGATGTACGGTATGCTGATATTTATGCAGTTGGTCGATGGTTCTATTACAGCGCAGGCGTCTAAGTCACACGGTGCATGCGTCCAATGCCTCTGTGATGACAGATCATGGAGAGGATTAAGACGCAGAGTGATTGACAGGGACCGTTTGTGGGTGGTAACGGAGAGGTGGTTAGAAATAGGCCGGCGTGTCGTAACTAGTTTGTAGGCATGTCAGATCCAGCGACTGCATCTTTATTCGCAGTTTTACTGATGCCGCACTGTACAAAAGGAGTAAATAATATATTAGTTGCTGTTTTTGGAGGAGCTAAGAGATATAATCCATTGATCCAGTTACTCTGTATGTTTTACTAATACTTTTATATAAGTGAAAGGAATTATGTAACCTGCTGGATGCGAAACAACGGAGAGGTAAACAGCTGTCTGTCAGACCATATTGGGAGTTGTGGTTTATGAATGTTTTGACTGATATTGTGTAAATCAAGCTAAACCAGTATTTTAATTAAACTTTCAATTAAGCAAAACAGTGTTCAGCCCATGTATACCCACCTCTTTCTAATTAAGCTAAAGTAAATTTAGAAAGATATCATTGATCCCTACAAGGACTATCAGGATCGTTTACACCTGGGGCACCACCGGGTGTTCGATGGAGCATAAATGCAGCTTGAAGTATCTTTTTTCCAACCATGCCTTTTCCAGCATTTACTGTTACTCAGAGCTATTGGCCAATCAGCTCCTGGGACTCTGATAAAGATAACTTATTCTAATCCTGTTTGAGCTGTACTCTGTTCTGTTAAGTAGCAATCCATACTTGCCTACTCTCCCGGGACTGTCGGGAGCCTCCCGAAAATCGGGTGCCGCTCCCGTCACACCCCGCGAGACTAGGCAAGTCCCCCGGAATGGATGCCGGCACCCTGCTAACCCCCACGCCAGCCGCAAAAGTGGGCGGTGTGGGGGTGTGATGACGCGATTTGCGCTGAATCGTGTCATCGTAGCCCCGCCCCCTGCCTTATAATGCCAGTAATATTGGCATTATAAAGCGGGGGGCGGGACCACAATGACGCGATCGCGTCGGCACGCCCCTGCTCCGCCTATTTGACCCGCCCACATCCTCCCTGCTGGACGGCCCTGCCAGCCCCCTCCCGGATTCCCCTGCCGAAATGTCGGCAAGTATGCAGCAATCATATATATACTCCACTTGAGACCAGTAGCACACACTTCAATATCCAAGGAACGAAGTGCAAGGCACATACAGTATAATGTTACTGTATCAAACAGAGGGAACCAGCACATCCTTCTATGCAAAACAATAAACAAATTTGAATCCATCAAAAGTCCAAGAAAAAAAGCATCTATTAATAAAGTGCATATCCGTAGAAAAACGTCAGGGCTAGCAGAGACTTGTGGTAATAAAGTGCAACATCATATAAAAAAGCAGCATATCAATGTAGTGGCAGCATCATAGCAATAGTCATCGCAAGTCAGCCTCCAGTGTGTAGTGCCATATATATATATATATATATATATATATATTTATTATGAATACCCTTACATCATACTTGCCTACCCTCCCGATTTGCTCGGAAGCCTCCCGAAAATCGGGTGCCGCTCCCGACCTCCCGGGAAGGCAGGCATGCCTGTCGGCGACCCCTCCTATCCCCCCGCAATTACATGTGTAAAACCCCCACAGCGGAGGGGGCGGTGACGCGATTCACGTGGAATCGTGTCATTGTGGCCCCGGCCCCTGCTTCACACTGCCTGTAATATCGGCAGTGTGTAGAGGGGGTGGGGCCAAAATGACGTGATTGCGTGGCTCCGCCCACAAACACTCATCATCTGGCCGGCCCCGCCCCGTTTGCTGGCCATGCCCCCCCAGTCATGCCGATCTGGCTGCTCCCTCCTGGAAAGGGGTAGCCAGATAGTCGGCAAGTATGCCTTAAATTGCTAGAGAAATAATCGCTGTCCAGACAATAATTGTGGCTCCAAAGCACAAAAATTCTTATTGCATTCAAAAAGAAAGGTACACGCTTTGATATATCACAATTAGCAAAAAGACAATTAAATACAGAAAATAAGATACAGCCCAACATATACGCGTGCACACCGGTCCCAGCATACAGTCATCAGTCCAGAAGACTGTGGTCATCCAAGAAGAATGGCTGTTGACTGGGAACGGGACACAGGCTATATACCCTAACAGATCATGATAACAACAATGTAGACTGACAAACATAATTCCATTGGTTCTTGCTCTTGGTCTTTGTAGTACGCTGTAGTTCATAGGACAGTTCATTAGAGGTATGTCCCAATTCTCCACAGTTCCTTGAGATTATATTGTCTTTCTAGAATTGGTTTAAGACACTACATACAGAGTATACATTCTAACCAATAATTTTCTATGATCCATAACCATTGAAAGCAAGATGCAACTCCATCGCTGATAGGTTCGGATATCTGGAAATAAACAGTGTGTCAGTATAGTACCAAACATGCCATGTTTACCATGTTGTATACCTTAAATATCATATACATACATTTCATAACATAATTGTATGCTATTAAAACCTCTAATATTACGTTTAATGTAAAGGAACCTTTTATGAGTGAGTGTATATTCATGATTATATGTAAGTATGCGTTGTGCGTCTACACGCAGCGTAAAAGGTGGGCTGTGTGCAGGGGTTGTGTACAGCGCAAGCATGCGCTGTGTGTGTTTATATTTACAATAGCAACTGTGTATATGTGTGCACGCATTGTGGATACACGTGATCATTTAAGTGTACGTATTATATATATATGTGTGTGTGCGCAAATGTGCATCAATGTCATGGGTTTATATCTATACATATATTAATATATATATATATATATCTAGCTTTATTCAGTAACTGGTATTATTGATATTACTTCTGTCTGAACTAAGGGCCTGATTCAGACCCGGTCGCAAGCGCTGAGCGCTCACAACCGGTCGATGTTTGCCCACTGGGCATGCGCACGACGGAGCCGGCTCTGTCATGAGCATGCGCGAGACCTGGCTAGCGATGGGTACTCAGGCGCTCCTGGTCTCGCACCAAAGGGGGCGAGCTGTCGACGGCGATTGACAGCTTGCACTGTTTGGTAGGCGGGCAGGGGGGTGGCTGGCCGAACGGAGGTGTTCCCGAAGGAACGCCTGCCGCTTGGGGCGGCCCCACTGACATCACCAGTGATATCAGTGGTAGAGCTTCCGGCTCTATTAGAGCCAGTAGCTCTCTGGGGCTTGCGGCCACGAGACCCTACCACAAGGGTCTCGTCGCAAGCCTGATGGTCGCGATGGTCTTGACCATCGCGACCATCAACCTGGCCGCTCGCAATAGCTGTGGGTGGTCACCCACAGCTATGCGAGCGGCCAGGAGGCCGAACAAAAAAAAAACACCCTGATTCGGAACGAGCGCTCGTTCAGAACGTACGTCTCTGAATCAGGCCCTAAGTTCAAAAATGACAGACAATGGAGTTGTTCTGATCAGAGATGGCCAGCAGACAGGGCCGGTTCTCCCGTTACGCATGGTTCGCAGCTGCGTAAGGCGCCACATAGTGAAGGGCGCCTCAGCTGCGTACAATGCGGGCCGCGGTGCAGACTGTGTCTCTGTGACACAGCTGCACCGCGTGTGTAGCGCTGACCAGATGGAGTTCGGTCAGTGCTACACAGCACAAACACACAGCCGCCGGAGCCGGCAGCTGTGTGTTTGCTTTAGCAGCTGATGAGAGTCAGACAGACTCTCATCAGCTGCTGCTGCTCCCACTGCCAGGACATCATCCGGCTCCCGCAGTGGGTAATAGGAGTGACGTCATGACATAACGTCACTCCCTTAATGCAAGCGGCGGCCGGAGGAGCTGGTATCGGCGGCGGGATCTGGAGCAGGAGCGGGTTTCAGGTAAGTGTTTTTTTTTTTTATTTTCATTACGTCTCTACTGCGGGGGGCGGGGAAAGGTGGAATACTTCTGGGGGCACTACAAGGGGGGATTACTAGGGGGAGAATACTACTGGGGACACTACAGGGGTAATTCTACTGGGGGGCACTACAAGGGGGGAATACTACTGGGGACACTAGAGGGGGTAATACTACTGGGGGGCACTACAAGGGGGGATTACTGGGGGGGAATGCTACTGGGGACACTACAGGGGGTAATACTACTGGGGACACTAGAGGGGGGAATACTACTGGGGGCACTATAAGGGGGAGGAATACTACTGGGGGCACTACAAGGGGGGGATTACTACTGGGGGCACTACAAGGGGGGGGACCACTACTGGGGGCACTATATAAAGGGCACTGCATAGTGGGTACCACTACTGGGGGCACTGCATAGGGGGGAGAGTACTACTGGGGCACTATATAAGGGGAATACTACTGGGGGCACAAGGGTCACTGCACAGGGGGGACCACTACCGGGGGCACTGTAAAAGGGGCACTGCATAGGGGGGACTACTACTGGGGGCACAAGGGGCACTGCACAGGGGGGACCACTACTGGTGGCACTGTAAAAGGGGCACTGCATAAGGGGGCGCCAAAAAATATACTTGCTTACCAAAAAATTTGGGCTAGGGCTGGCCCTGCCAGCAGATACTTGATGGAATCACAATGTAATCAAAGGCCTCTCTCCAGCCTATTTGGAAGGTAAATGCTAGTTCCTTTAGGCATACAATGATAGTCAGACTTAAAGACAATGGTTCATTCAAAACACTCGTCTGCACCTCACAATATGTGTGTGTTTTTCAATTACTACTCACAGACATGTCCACAGGACTTGTCTCCCAGCACTGGCCAAACCTTGCATTTTAAATATATATAAAGTCTTTTAAATACATATGTGTATCCGTGCGCATTTATTATGTAAAGACTTTAACAGTGTGCAGTAACTCGGCAGATGGACACAACGATAAATAGCGCCGTACACAATGATATTATGCTGACTATGCCAGATGGCGTCGTGCAGACAACACAAACATGGCGTCTTCAGATATTTTCAAAGATCTGATCTCAGCCAATCATCCAGCTTCAACAGATCACCCTTTGATAGCAAACAATACGCTATCACACTCTGGTCTTAAATTTATTCAGTTATACACTATGAAATATTATTTAAAGTTATGTTATGGGATGGCGCAATGTGGTCATTAAACCATCAATTATGTGTCCCTGGTAGGGACATAAAACTACCCTTACACGCACACCGCGGATCTTGGAAGATCATGGGAAAGATGTGGGGATGCACCTAACCTATAAAGGAAGTCTTGAAGGGAATATGGACTTACATTATTTAGGATATTTAAAATAACATTTAATAATGCATTTCATGCATGGCTAAATATATACATCATCTGATGATACATTCTAGTTCAGGATTGTAATGCAGTCCTTCATTTACCTTAGTATGCATACTATTACTACTAACTACCATCATAATTTCATTCTCCCGGTTTACCTTAGCATTACATTTTCCACACTTCAACACAGCAGGAACACATCTGACACATAAGGCAATTACTAAGATGACAACCAATATGAGGATCAGGAGTTTACCTACACTAGAAACCATTTCCTGGACCCACTCTCCTAGACCGGAGAACCATTTTACAGGGTTCAACCACGAGAACCACTCTTCTACCTTTTCCTCTACCTCAATCAATGAGGCATTATGGTTCTTTTGAAATTCCCATTTCAGCTGCAGAATCTCATCCATCTTCCGGTTTATCACCTCCTTTGATCGCCAGTAGTATTTGTGATGTAAGTGCAACACTTGACACCAATTTGGGTGGCCAGAGTCACACAGTATCCACCAGTGACAGCTGTTAAATAATTTAATACTAGTCTATGTTGCAAAAGTTCTTTCTTATAGACCTGTAGCTCCTTACCAGTGTACCTGAACGTGTCATCATACATCTCGGTGATATTATCTATTAATTTAGCAAGGTCTTGGATGTATCTAAAATTTAAAGTACCCCGAGCGATCCTGGTGGGATCTAATGCTACCACAATTTGGAAACCAGTTGTTTCGCTAATCAACTGTGTGGCTGTATGTACATCACCAGGTATATTTCTTTTGTCTCTTTGTTCATACTGTGTGTGAAGATATGGTGATGGTGTGTTTTTATGTATACCAAGCATTTCACCATGTGTAAGGGTCATAACCTCTGGGAGTACCCTTCCAAGATAACATAAACCTTCAGAACTCAGAGTGAGACACTTTTATGCTTTCCTTCCACATATATAATACACATTGTCTGGGAGTACATAGGGAAAAGAATGCATCATTACCATCAAACACATTTCCCTAGCAAATTATCCTATCTCAGGTTCTCCCATCTGACTAACACACGTTTCTGGTTGTATAACCCTGGCACAGTACCCTTCTGGTACCCTACCAACCATTTCTTTGGTGTCACTACATGTGTACCGATACCGGAAGTGTTTCCCATCTAATTGTGCGTAAAAGTTCAAAATTTATAGGTTCATTATCAGTTCTTAGTGAAAAGGTCATCGTCTGGTTTTTCCCAGTCACCTCCCAACTTCCTGGTTTGTTGAAGTTGGCGATGTTCAAACACAAAAGTGACCTATCTACTTGGTACTGGTGGAGTTTAAAATGAGGTGGTTTGGACATAAGAAATTTTCCATCCAGCGTCTTCCCTTTTTGCAATTCTAACACCTCAGAGACATTTAATGGAAATGGCACTAACCTTACATTATGCTGTCCCTGAGACACGTGAGAGCACACCCATCAGTCAGTCTGGTTTAAAACTTTGTCCGCCATGTTATGATAATCCTCTAAAGGATACCCACCCCAATACTGGTTATAATTAGGTTGACACCGTTGGATGCATCTCTCATCAACTAGGGACCCACAAAACTCGCATACAATATTCCTCAGATGATAAACCTTCACACTGTCTCTGAGTTTCCAGGCTAACAGATCACTTAGCAATTACTGTACTGAGTTTGGTCAGATACTGCCCTTGTGAATGTAGGGCTCCTTCTCCCAACTCCACTCCATCGATATCACCATCGACCTCTCCCTCCATCATCTGCCCACTGTTACAGAAGCAGGACATCCTGAGCCAAACAAGGATGATGAGAACTCTGGAAGAAAATAGGAACGCAAACCCTGCCCGCCACTCCATGCTGGATTAGTGGGCTGTAAATTTCCCTAGCTCAGGTATCTCACTGCAGTCTTTAACTCTCCTGGAACAAGCTCGCAATTGACAGGTCTACGTTATCTGCCTCGACTCCGCCTTGTATCTCCACCGGATAGTTGACCTTCCTGCAGTGTGGAATGGACCCAAGTATCTCTCTCTGCCACTTTCAAGGATGTTGTACTTGTCAGCAACACTTGATACGGACCTTCCCACCGATCTGTCAGACCTGAACGTAAGAAATTTCTGATCATAACAAATTCTCCAGGTTCAACATCATGACAGTTAGTTTCAGGCATATCATTGGACAACAATTTCAGTTTCTGCTGTTGCTGTTTTAACTGCTTACTCATTGATATAAGATACCTTACAGTTACCTCGTTGTTACCTTTCAAGTCTTCCTGTGGACTTATAATCAGATGAGGTTGTCTCCCGAACAGTATCTCAAAGGGGGACAAATTTAGAGGGGGTCTAGGAGTTGTCCTGATGCTATGAAGGTCTAGCGGTAGTGCTTTTGGCCAACCTAATCCAGTTTCTGCCATGATTTTACTCTGTTTATTCTTTATAGTACCGTTTACCCTCTCCACCTTGGCACTGCGCTTGCAGTTGATAGGGGGTATGAAGTCTACTATTAATATCCATCAACTTACACATGTTCTGGAAGACATCACCAGTGAAATGAGTACCCCTATCACTTTCTATGATTCTAGGGATACCGTACCTGCATACAAATTCCTGAACAATCTTTTTAGAAGTAATCACAGCAGTATTAGTGGCAGCTGGATATGCCTCAACCCAATTAGAAAACACATCTGTACAAACTAATACATACTTAAGATCCCTGCAGGGTGGTAATTAGATTAAATCAATTTTTATTACCTGAAAAGGTCCATCTGTCGGAGGGATGTGAGATGGCTCGGTTGGTATTGTTTTTCCAACGTTTTTCCTCAAGCAGGTCAGACAGGACATTGGCCTCTTTTTCGCTTGAGAAGAAAAAGCCAGTGCACACCAGTACGCCCTCACCAACTTGCACATACCTTGTTTACCCAGATGAGTCAGGCCATGCGCTGCCTCAGCCAAGCTTGGGCAGTATGCCTTGGGAGCCACCGGCTTACCTTGTCCATCTCTCCAGAGTCCAGAGGACTCTTGCCCATATCCCTTGGATCTCCAGGCTTGCCTTTTCTCGAATGGAACACAAATTTTGCATCTCAATTAATTTCTGCATATCAATATTTTGAAACATCATCATTTGATCAATTTGTGTATTCATTCTTAACCCTGCTGCCCATTTGACAGCTTTGTCTGCTCTATTATTGCCCAGTGACACCGGATCGTCCTCACATGTATGGGCTTTACACTTAATGACGGCCACTGCCTTTGGTAGTTGGATCACTGTCAATATCCTTTTATATGTTTTGAGTGTGCTACTGGTGTGCCTGCTGCTGTGATATCATTTCTAAGATGCCATAGAGCTCCGAAATTGTGTACAACCCCAATGGCGCACCTAGAGTCAGTGTCGCCACTTGGGCCGAGTGAGATGGACCAAGTGGTTTGGCTTCTATAACATCCTCGTCATTTACAACAGCATAACCTGTACATAACTCTCCAGTGTCAGTTTGTCTATGACAACTCCCATCCGTGTAAAATGTCACATCTACATTTTCTAAAGTTGTATCACGTATGTCAGGTCTTGCAGTAAAGGTCTGATTCAAATATTCCATACAATCATGTGCATCAGTATACCTGCAGAACTCACCTTCCACCAGCGACTCACCTCTCTCCACCCTTTGTGCATCCTGAGGCACATATGGTAAATACGTTGCTGGGTTTAACATACTGCACCGTTTAATGGTGATATTTGCAGGTGCTATTAGAGCTAGTTCCCATTTCGTGAACCTAGCTGAGGAAACATGTCTGGTTTGGGCAGAATTCAGCAAAGCAGATACAGCATGGGATGTATAAACAATCATATCATGGCCTAATACTACATCCTTACTTTTACTGACCAAAAGAGCAGTTGCTGCTACACTTCTTAAACACGTTGGGAGTGATCTTGCCACAGTGTCCAATTGTGCACTGTAGTATGCTACGGGTCTACTAGCATCACCATGTTTTTGTGTGAGGACACTGCTGCGCAGCCATCAGCTTCCATATAATATAACTCAAAAGGTTTTTTTTCATAATCTGGCATTCCCAGGGCAGGTGCTCTTGTCAGACTGTCCTTAAAGTTAAGGAAAGCCTGCTCTGTTACCTCAGTATGTGTGACACGGTCGGGTTTTGAGGATGACACCAATTCCCGCAATGGTAATGTCAAAATAAAAAAAATTAAAAACTGGGATCCATGATTTGCATTATCCACACATGCCCAAGAAGGTATGGATTTGCTGCTGGTTTTGCAGCAGTGTCATGGTCTGTATTCTGTCAGTGGTCAAGTGAAGTAGCTGCTGGGTTAGACAGTGTCTCAAGTATTTAACCTTAGCCTGACATAGCTGTAATTTGTCCTTTACAACATTGTGTCCTGTTTGTGAGAGATTAAGCAACAATAGTTTAGTATCATTCAAACATGACATAAACGAATTAGAGTACAACACATATTCAGCAAACCCTCAAATCATAAACTTCAATATTATATGTGGTTTACATGCAATCTAATACACAGATAATACAGTATAATACACCACCTGTTACCTTACTTAGAAGTGAATTCCTTAACTGCTGTATTGCAAGGATATTTCAGAAGTACATACACATGCGCACATACAAAACTTGAGACAGAAAATTCTCATATGCAGCATGTACAAACTTATACATAGAGAACCTTCATATTTGGGTTTGCTGTGATTAATTATGAATGCATAAGTTTCAATGCAGATTGCCTAGACTTTCAAGGGGATCAAGGAAAAATTCATACATATAGTAGCTATTCTGGCCTCAGATCCTGATTCAGAGATGGACGCTCTGAAAGAGCGCTCACTCTGAACCTGGGCATTTTATTTTTTATGTGCTACCTCCTGGCCGCTTGCATAGCTGTGGGTGACCACCCACAGCTATTGGGAGTGGTCAAGACCATCGCGACCATCGGGGCTTGCGACAAGACCCTTGTGGTAGGATCTCATGGCCGCAAACCCCAGAGAGCTTCTACCTCTAATAGAGCCGGAATCTCTCCCACTGACATCTCTGGTGATGTCAGTGGGGCCGTCCACAAACGGAAGGCGTTCGCATGGGAACGCCTCTGTTTGTGAAGCCACCCTGCCGCCATGCCTACGAAACGGGGCGAGCTGTCGATCAACATCGACAGCCGCCCCTTTTGTAGTTAGCCACAGAGCGATAGAATTTCTCTCTCGCTCTGGGGCTTGCGCATGCGCAGTGCGGCCGCTGCGCGTGCGCAGAGCTCACCATCGACCCGCTCGAGAGTGCTCAAGCGCTTGCAAACGTGTCTGATCAGGCCCTCAGTTCTCAATCTCAATATTTACTGTAAACAAAGACACCTGATTTTTTTTTTCCTAGAGGTGCAATGACTAAGGCTTGTACACACTTAGAATTCCTAGAGGTGATTTAAAACACATTTTCTTTTTTTTTTTTTTGTTACGATTTTTTTCATTTTTGGTATAGGCTGTATCTTCACCTTCTACCATGTAGGGCGGTGGAGGTGCGCCTGCGCAACAAACTGTACTTTCGCCAATGCTATCTTGCCGTGCGTACGCGCTCCCTTGTGGCATGCACACAATGCTATTTTGCATTGCGTGCGCGCTCACTTGCGTCATGAGCGCGATGCTATTTTGCACCGTGCGCACACCACTAAGCCACATGTTTCCCTCATGCTGCCACAGCTTCAAGCAATCGTTTTATTTTACTCTTTTCTTCAGAGATTTCACCACACAGGCAATCTCTAACATTGTTCAATATTTCCTCATCAAAATTACCAAAATTATCATAAAAGGTTTCACACACTTCCTCATCATTCTAACCCATACATTACAGTATGTAGTTGCATACGCTCCGTACTTAGTATGCATTATATGCCATGCCTACCCTGTCGGCCCTTCCAAAAGCAGCACATCATCCATCATACCCAGCGTTAGCCTGGCACCCATCTGGAAAAACACTAAGCACTTTTCGCTAGTATGTGGACTGGTGGACGAATTCACAAGCTGCATCCACTCACCTTCACCCGCTGTGTACAACCAACTCGCTAATCGTTACAGTCAACCTACACAACAAGCAGCAGAATGCTGCCTATACAATATCCTGCCTTCTGGATAGGGAACACACAGTACCCCTAACCAGTGGGAACACACAGTACCACACACTAACGGGAACACACAGTACCCCGAAGAAAAAAAAAAAAAAAAAAAACCCTTTCCGAGTACTCTCCACTGCTAGCAGTGATTTCCTCCACCACAACTCACTTCACAATCACGGTCTGCTCCAACTGTGTGGTTCAATCGCAATTCCCAAAGAACCTACCTGATCAATGGATTTTGCGATCACACTGAGAGCCGATTTCACCTCTAGGCAGACTTGCCTACCTTTAGGCTGTCCCTTCCGGGAGGGGACAGCCTGGACGACACTCCTCTCACAGCAGGTGGGCGGAGCGGGGGGGCGTGGTGGCTCAACACGTCATCATGGCCCCGCCCCCCGCTGTTCAGAGCCCGTAATACAGGCACTGTACTGCGGGGGGCGGGGCTTCGATGACGCGATTTAACATGAATCGCGTCATCTGATCCCCCGGGCTGCATATTAAGTGGCCGGCAACGGGGGGTGTGGGATGGCTGCGGCTGGTTCCGGGAGACTTGCCTTGCCTTCCGGGTGGTCGGGAGCGGCACCCGATTTTCGGGAGGCTCCCGACCAAATCGGGAGGGTAGGCAAGTATGCCTCTAGGGAACACACAGTACCCCTATCAGTAGGAAACACACAGTACTCCTTTCTGCAACACACCTGCTTTGTGTACCCTAGGAAACACACAGTAGTCCTAGGTCTAGGGAACACACAGTGCCCCTAGTAAATAGGGAACACACAGTACCCCTATTCTCACCACAAATATACGTCTATCATGCACCTTTTCTGCGCAGAAAAGAAATGAAACTTTTTCTCAGATATGGCAGTATGATTAAGAGACTTAAAACAATGTAATCACGCTATCAATACAACAATGCAATCTTAAACAATTTGTTTGAACACGTGGCAGCAATACCGGAAACACGTATACGCTATTGTGCACCTAGTCGCATACATAATAATGCGACATACACAAAACACAGACAGACAATAAAAGAAACAAACCTTTCTCTCTTGTCCCCAAGTTCCTAATCAGTGCCCCTTAAGATCACACAAGGACATTGATTCCACAACACTGAATGGTAGCAGGGTTTCGAACACAGTGGTTCTTGTCTGCTTATGGCGCCTTCCACCCTTTGTTGTGGAATCGAGGTCCGTTCGCTATCATGCAAATCAGGGTGGCGTGATATCAACTGCGAGCCCCCATCTATGAATACCCTTAAATTGCTAGAGAGAAATAATCGCTGTCCAGACAATAATTGTGGTTCCAAAGCACAAAAATTCTTATTGCATTCAAAAAGAAAGGTACACGCTTTGATCTACCACAATTAGCGCAAAGACAATTAAATACAGAGAATAAGATACAGCCCAATATATACGCGTGCGCACCGTTCCCAGCATACAGTCATCAGTCCAGAAGTCTGTGGTCATCCAAGAAGAATGGCTGTTGACTGGGACCGGGACACAGGCTATATACCCTAACAGGTCATGATAACAACAATGTAGACAGACAAACATAATTCCATTGGTTCTTGCTCTTGGTCTTTGTAGTACGCTGTAGTTCATAGGACAGTTCATTAGAGGTATGTCCCAATTCTCCACAGTTCCTTGAGATTATATTGTCTTTCTAGAATTCGTTTAAGACACTACATACAGAGTATACATTTCTAACCAATAAATTGCTATGATCCATAACCATTGAAAGCAAGATGCGACTCCCTCGCTGCTAGGTTCAGATATCTGGAAATAAACAGTGTGTCAGTATAGTACCAAACATGCCATGTTTACCATGTTGTATACCTTACATATCATATACATACATTTCACAACATAATTGTATGCTATTAAAACAGGGCTTTGACAAATCCCGGGCGCCAGGTCGCCATGGCGACTAAGATTTTAGTCATGGCGACCGGGTTTCCAAGCCCCCCCAACTGCCGCCGCAGGGAAGCTCCTGCCGGGCACCCGCTGAAATGTTACCGCCGGACGCCCGACTCCCCGCAATGGCAGCCGCAGCTCACTCCTGAGCTCCGACGTATGGCTCCCCCCACGGGCATTATGGGAGAGACGTCCATATTACTTTTGTCTGAACTTAGGCCCTGATTCAGAGCCGGACGCTCTGACAGAGCGCTCGCTCTGAATCAGGGCCGTCCCTCTGTTTTTCAGCTATAGCTAGTAGCCAAAATGATGGTCGCGATGGTCTCGACCATCGCGACCATCGGGCTTGCGACGAGACCCTTGTGGTAGGATCTCGTCTGCCGCAAGACCTGGAGTGCTATCGGCTCTATCAGAGCTGAGAGCACTCCCACTGACATCACTTGTGATGTCAGTGGGGCCGGCCCCAGACGGTAGGCGTTCCCATGGGAATGTCTCCGTCTGGCCAGCCAAGCCCCCGGCACGCCCCCACCAAAGGGGGCGTGCTGTCACTCACCATCGACAGCACGCCCCCTTTGTAGCGAGACCCATAGCGACGGCTTGGCCGTCGCTATCCGGGTCTCACGCATGCGCACGACGGAGCCTTCTCCCTCGTTCGCATGCGCACTGGGCCAACATCGACCTGAATCAGGCCCTAAGTTCAAAAATGACAGACCATGGAGTTGTTCTGATCAGAGATGGCCAGCAGATACTTGATGGAATCACAATGTAATCAAAGGCCTCTCTCCAGCCTATTTGGAAGGTAAATGTTAGTTCCTTTAGGCATACAATGATAGTCAGACTTAAAGACAATGGTTCATTCAAAACACTCGTCTGCACCTCACAATATGTGTGTGTTTTTCAATTACTACTCACAGACATGTCCACAGGACTTGTCTCCCAGCACTGGCCAAACTTTGCATTTTTAAATATATATAAAGTCTTTAAAATACATATGTGTATCCGTGCACATTTATTATGTAAAGACTTTAACAGTGTGCAGTAACTCGGCAGATGTACACAACAATAAATAGCGCCGTACACAATGATATTATACTGACTATGCCGGATGGCGTCGTGCAGACAACGCAAACATGGCGTCTTCAGATATTTTCAAAGATCTGATCTCAGCCAATCATCCAGCTTCAACAATATATACTGTACATACAGTGCATCCGGAAAGTATTCACAACACTTCACTTTTTCCACATTTTGTTATGTTACAGCCTTATTCCAAAATGGAATAAATTCATTTTTGTCCTCAAAATTCTACACACAATACTCCATAATGACAATGTGTAAAAGGTTTTTTTTAGATTTTTGCAAATTTAATTAAAAAAACCCACTAAGAAATCACATGTACATAAGTATTCACTGCCTTTGCCATGAAGCTCAAAATTGAGCTCAGGTGCATCCTGTTTCCACTGATCATCATCGAGATGTTCCTGCAGCTTAATTGGAGTCCACCTGTGGTAAATTCAGTTGATTGGACATGATTTTGAAAGGCATACACCTGTCTATATAACGTCCCACACTTGACAGTGCATGTCAGAGCACAAACCAAGCATGAAGTCCAAGGAATTGTCTGTAGACCTCCGAGACAGGATTGTCTCAAGGCACAAATCTGGAGAAGGGTACAGAAACGTATCTGCTGCTTTGAAGGTCCCAATGAGCACAGTGGCCTCCATCATCCGTAAATGGAAGAAGTTCGGAACCACCAGGACTCTTCCTAGAGTTGGCTGGCTGTCTAAACTGAGCGATCGGGGGAAAAGGGCCCTAGTCAGGGAGGTGACCAAGAACCCGATGGTCACTCTGTCAGAGCTTACAGCATTCCTCTGTGGAGAGAGGACAACCTTATAGAAGGACAACCATCTCTGCAGCAATCCACCAATCAGGCCTGTATGATAGAGTGACCAGCCAGAAACTACTCCTTAGTAAAAATCACATGGCAGCCCGTCTGGAGTTTGCCAAAATGCACCTTAAGGACTCTCAGACCATGAGAAACAAAAAAAAATAACTCTTTGGCGTGAATGCCCGGCATTCTGTTTGGAGGAAACCAGGTACCGCTCATCCCCAGGCCAATACCATCCCTATAGTGAAGCATGGTGGTGGCAGCATCATGCTGTGGGGATATTTTTCAGCAGCAGGAACTGGGAGACTAGTCAGGATAGAGGGAAAGGTGAATGCAGCGATGTACTGAGACATCCTGGATGAAAACCTGCTCCAGAGCGCTCTTGACCTCAGACTGGGGTGACGGGTCATCTTTCAGCAGGACAACGACCCTAAGCACACAGTCAACATATCAAAAGAGTGGCTTCAGGACAACTCTGTGTATGTCCTTGAGTGGCCCAGCCAGAGCCCAGACTTGAATCCAATTGAACATCTCTGGAGAGATCTGAAAATGGCTGTGCACCGACGCTTCCCCTCCAACCTGATGGAGCTTGAGAGGTGGTGCAAAGAGGAATGGGCGAAACTGCCCAAAGATAAGTGTGCCAAGCTTGTGGCGTCATATTCAAAAAGACTTGAGGATGTAATTGCTGCCAAAGGTGCATCAACAAAGTATTGAGCAAAGGTTGTGAATACTTATGTACATGTGATTTCTTAGTTTTTTTGTTTTTTTTAATTAAATTTAAATCTCAAAAAATTTTTTTACACGTTGTCATTATGGGGTATTGTGTGTAGAATTTTGAGGACAAAAATTTATTTATTCCATTTTTGAATAAGGCTGTAACATAACAAAATGTCGAAAAAGTGAAGCGTTGTGAATACTTTCCGGATACACTGTATGTATATATATATATATATATATAAATGTCCAGGGTGTGCTGTCATGTAACAAGACAGACCACAGCGCGTCACTCCAGGATTTAGAAAATGAAACTGTTTATTCAACGTTTCAAGGCTCTACCGGCCCCGTCGTCAGGAATACAAACACAGAAATATACAAACCAGACACTTACCTAAATACCCCACCCGATCAGGAAGAAAGAGTGACGAGCTTCTCCACAGTCGCGTTCACGTGTCCGGAGGGCGCGGGTCGCCCGGTGATGACATCACCCGTCTCACCTCGGGCGGTTGTCAAGGCAACCTAAGACGCTACTGCGGCCGGGCGCTGACATAATGTACGGCAGTACCCGGAGCCGCGATCACGTGACCAGAGGGCACGGGTACTCCTGGGGATGACATATCCCAGCTCACCTCCGGAGGTTGAAGTGCCAACCTAAAACGTTCCAGCGGCTGTGGAGAGTCTATAGAGAAGAAAGATAGAGAAGTAAAATAAAGAGACCCCAAGTCCCTGTGTATAATAACCATAATTACATAAACCCACAAATCTACAGTCAAATATAAAAACAAAAAGAGTAACTAAAAGTGAAGAATGAAAACAATACAGTGATAAAAGTATCTAAACATGCAAATAATGCCTAATGATGAAATAGATGAAAAGCAAGTACAAAACGATTAGTCAAAAGGGAAAAATGACTCAACAGTCACACTCTGAGCCAATATTGTATAATATCTAAAGTAAATTAGGAGTATTCTAATGGTAAATAAATATGCAAAATCGGAAACACATATGGAAAGGACATGAAATGAGGCATGGACAATGATACAGAATTAGATGAATGAATTCCAGGCAATCCGTTCGTTTAGTCCCCTGGGTTGTGTTGTGTTCATCCGTAGTATCCATCTCGCCTCCAATCTCATAAGAGCACCCACACGATCACCACCCCTCAATAATGCAGGGACGTGGTCGATAATTTTGTAACGCAGAGTAGATAATTGATGTCCTGCAGTTTTAAAATGCTTTGCCACCGGCTGATCCACATCTCTTCCATTTAACGCCAGTCGTATGGCAGATCGATGTAAAGCCATCCGCTCTTTGAAGGTTCTGGAGGTCATACCGATGTAGCATAAGGCACACGGGCACGTAATCAAATATATTACAAACTTAGACGTGCATGTCAATATATGTCTGATTTTAAAAGTTTTGCCCGTGTGTGGGTGCTGGAAGGTGTTTCCAGTTTGTAAATAACTGCAAGTGACACAAGATGGACATTTGTAACATCCAGGTTTCTTATATGACGTGTTTTCAATGTCTGGATGATGCCCAGTAATATCTGTATGGACCAATAGGTCTCTAAGGTTTTTTCCCCGCCTGTAGCACATCATTGGATGCTTGTTGTGTAAACTTGTGAGATCTTGGTCACTGGCAACAATTGGCCATAATGCTCTTGCAGCCTTGGGAAGTACCCCACTGGCAGTAGAAAACGTGGTTACCCAGGGAAAACGATCTTGCTTTAGTTTTTTAGGTTTGGTTGATAGAAGATCTACCCTATTAAGAGAAAGTACCCGTTGCTTCGCTGATAGCAACTGCTTTAAAGGATAACCCTGTGTACGAAATTTATGTATCACGTCATCCAAGCTGGCTGGTAGTTCATCCCAGTTACTGGTGATGCGTGCAGTTCTTAACATCTGGGAAAATGGTAATCCCCTCTTAAGGGATGGTGGATGATGGCTACCTGCAGTGAGGAGTGTATTCCTGTCTGTATCCTTATGAAAAATGGCAGTGGAGATGTAACCATTGGAGACATTGATTTTCACATCCAAAAAGTCAATTTCTGTGCCACTCAGCCTATACGTAAATTTAATGGGAGACGCCGAATCGTTAATAGCACTCATTAGAGTATCAAATAGCTCTTTGCCGCCAGCCCACAGCATAAAGATGTCATCTATATAACGTGTGTACAGTTTGATGTGTTGGCTAAACATAACAGACTGAAGGAATAACTCCCGTTCTTGTTGGAACATGTAGATATTCGCATATGATGGGGCCACATTGGACCCCATCGCACATCCAGACTGTTGTAAGTAGTACTCCCCATCAAATAGAAAATAGTTGCGGGATAAGGTTAAAGCCAACAGTTGTAGAAATAACTCTTTGTCCAGTCCCAATGGTGAATTCAGAGAGTCCAGAAACTGACGCATAGCCATCAGGCCTGCTGCATGGGGAATGGAAGTATATAGGCTCTGCACATCTAATACACATAATAAAATGTCCTGATCAATTTTTTGGACATTGTTTAATAGGTTTAGAAACATAGTTGTATCTTTCAGACATGTAGGTTGTTGTATAACATGTGGCTGTATTAGGGAGTCCAGCAATGACGATACAGGTTGGTACATGGAACCACGGGCTGAAATGATTGGGTGCCCTGGTGGGTGCTGTGGATTTTTGTGGATCTTGGGAACAGTATAAATGATTGGAGTGATGGGATTGGTACTTTGGATATCGTGAAAAGTCTTAGAATTTATCAACTTATCGTCCAATGCCTTTTGTAAGATATTTTGTAGTTCCTTGTGAAATTCGCTTGTAGGATCCTTAGGTAATTTAATATACGTAGTTTGATCTGCCAATTGATGGCTAAGCTCTTCCTTATATGGTTGTAGATCCTGTAATACAATGCCGCCGCCCTTGTCTGCCGGCCTTATGATGATAGAGCGATCTCGACTTAAGGCCCGTAGGGGCTGCATTTTATTTTTCGTTAAATTAGTGTGACTGGATCTATTAGCTTGTATATATTTTTGAACCGAGTCATTCATAAGTTTGGAGAAGGTTTTGATCGAGGGGTTAACGGAAGGAGGATCAAACTTAGACCTGGAACATGCTGATAAAAAAGGTTCCAGAGGATCAGAATTGTTGACTGGTGCTTGATCTTTAAAAAATTCCTTAAGACGCAGGTTACGTCCCATACGATGTAAGTCAACCTGCCAATCAAATTCGTCATGAACGTGGGTAGAAATGAAGGATAATCCTTTGTTTAGTACCCGTTGTTCCACTTTGGACAGGAGTCTTGATGAGAGGTTAAAGATTAATTTTTCTTCTTCAATGTGTTTTTTGAAGATCCTCTCATTTTGACCACTTCTTCTGGTACTATTAAGTTTTTTGATCCTTTTGCTCGTGTGTGAACCCCTAAAGGGGCCCTCTGTGATTGTGATGTTTCATCGGAGTCTTCAATAGCGAAGTCACTGTCGCTGCGTGAGGATAGCTGATCTCCTGTGGTGCGGTCATGTTTAGTTCGCCATGATTGGCGATACTGAGGACGTCTTGGTCTCAGTGGGGCACTGGGACCTGTTAACCAGCGGTAAACCCTCTTGTCCTCATAGTCCTGCTGTACAGTTTGCAGCTTGTTTCTTTTGAATTTCAATAGCTCTTTTTTGTACACATCACATTGGGCATTTAGCTTATTCCACCACGAACTGTGCGCTTTATCTGCTAGAGCAGTAGCGTAAGATGTTGTAAAACTTTCGATTTTGTTCCTTACATGAACCAACTCCTTCCCCGCCTCCTCAATCACAAGTAGCATGAGATCTAAGCTACATTTGTTCAGCACTGCCACCCATCTCCTGCAAAATTCAGGGCTCATGCGGCTGATGGTAGGGGTATTTCGGACTCTGAAACCCCGGGGAATTAATTTTTGACGATAGTAGTCCGACAGTGTGGTCCCGTGCAGTAAGTAGTCTGTTTCACGCTTTTTTAGTTTTAACAATTGATGGTAAATGTCTTCAATCTGTATTACAGACTCATCCTCTGTGAGGTCAGCCGAAAAAAGGATCCTGTCAGCTTCCACGTCCGTGAAACATAGTGTCTCTCCCACTGGCAAATTGAGATTAATAAAATCCATAGGGGCAGAGCTTGGTTGTTGAGACTGTTAATAAACAGTTTCATTTTCTAAATCCTGGAGTGACGCGCTGTGGTCTGTCTTGTTACATGACAGCACACCCTGGACATTTATACCTTTTTTTGTGCGAGCACCCAGGTAACATATCATCTTTTTTTGAAGAATATTGAGTGCCGAACCATACCCCAATATATATATATATATATATATATATATATATATATATATAAAAACAAATGTCCAAACTGTCTGACTCATCAATGCCCAGCACATGCCCCATGACCTAGAAATATGTAATTTCAGATTTTTAAAAATTCGACTCCTAAGGGGTTGAAAAGGGCTAAAATGTTTCATCCCCCTGTGCAATGTCCTGACTCACTCACTCATCAACACCCAGCCCAAACCCCTGTACCTAGAAACATGTAATTTGGGGAGAATATTCCTTTCATGACATAGGCACCCACTAAGCAGGGATTTTTCAAAATTCAACTCCTAATGGGTTGAAAAGGGCTCAAATGTTTCCTCCCCCTGTGCAATGTCCTGACTGACTCAAACGCCCAGCCCAAACCCCTGTACCTAGAAACATAAATTTGGGGAGTATATTCCTTCCATGACGTAAGAACCCACTAAGCAGGGATTTCAACCCCTTAAGGAGGTGAAAAGTGGTAAAATGTTTCCTCTTGACCAAGGTGATTGGGTGACAAAGTAACATGTCCCAAGTGCTGTGGGACTCTAAGCTATTGTCTGGGTCGAATGGTGGCTTCAGCACAGCCCAATATTCAAATAGGGGAGCCACACCAACTGCCAGTGATGTTTGGCAGCATTTGGGGTGACTGTGCTGCAGCCCCACCTCTGGAGTTGCCACTGCTAAGAATTTAACTGGCAGGATGCGGTCTGGGATCAGCCGCTACTCACCTCCGTGCTGGTGTCCTTGGGCTTGGGTGTTCAGTTGCTGGGAGTGGAGGTGAGTGGTATCTGAGTACATGTGCCAGGATTCAAGCTAATTACTAATTCAGCTGTCAACCTGTATTCCTGTGATTACATTTCTTGTTTCAACTCCTGTGTTCAAATATTCATTTCAACGCCTGTGTTAATTTCAACTCCTGTGTTCAAATATTAATTTCTACTCCTGTGTTCAAGTATTCATCTCAACTCCTGTGTTCAAGTATCCAGTTCATCTCTGGTGTTCAGGTATTCATGCTAATATAGTTCTGGTCTTCCTGCCTCTCCAGGGTACCTGTCCAGAGGGCCGCAACCTGATCACTTGGTGCAGCGAAACCCAAATCCCAACTGGGGGGTCACTGGTGAAGACCATCAAGTGAGTTAGACTCTGGGCAGGTCTAGCCAAACCTGGGTTTGGCTGCAATAGGGAGACCTACCTGTCACTCACCTGCTTGTTCCCTAGCCACCCTACTCCTTGGCTTTTCCCATACAGTTCATGACATTAACACTTTGACTGGGTTTTTCTTCCATTTGGTTACTTGGCTTGCTTTGTATTTGTATTTTTTAATTTCTCAAGCATGGCAAATGAGTTTTTGAATGTTGAAGGGGAGATGGTGCCTCACACCATTGTCCCCATCACAGGAGACGGAGCCTGCCTGTTCCGACCCCTCTCATCTCATGTATGAAACTCAGCTAATGGCTAGGAAGGCGCATGAACTAATTGTATGGCACATGGTGGACAACTGGGAGGAGTTCTCCATCATGTCCCAAAGGTGGACAACTACACCAGCTCCGCTGAGTACCTCCTTGACATGTCACAACCTGTTACTTATAAGGTGGTTTATGAAAACTTGTTGCGGCTGGGCAACTGTTCAAGTTCGTCTCCGAGGTTTACTGGTTCAAATGTAATTTATTTATTACAATCTGAATACTAGCACTTACACCAGAGGCATAAAATAAACTATGTATATTAGTATAGTTAATTTAAGATGGTATGAAACAAATTAAAATATCTATGGTCTACCCAGGTGAAATCGAGTACATCAGCTAGTCTTAATATATAAAAATGAATGTCCTAACTCATCAACATCCAGCCCAAACCTCATGACATTTTGGGAGTATATGCCTTCCATGATGACCTAAGCACCCACTAAGCAGAGATTTTTCGAAATTCTGGGGTGAAAAGGGGTAAAATATTTCCTTCCCCTATGTAATGTCCTGACTGACTGACTCACCAACACCCAGCTCAAAGCCCTGTACCTAGAAACATGAAATGTGGGCAGTATATTCCTTCCATGATCATAGCACCCTTGCTGCTGGACTGTAAGCTCATTGTCTCGCATGAGTGGCGGTTCCATTCTGACCACCAAGAATGACACAGCTACTGTCATTAGTGACACTCTACTTCAGTCGTTCAAAAGGGTAGAAATGGAGTACAGGTCTATGGAATCAGCAGTGCAAATGGATGATGTGGTCCATTACCACGTGAAGTTCCTCAACCCTCCTGGCCTCCCAGCCCACAAGCTTCTCCCCAAAGTGGGGGTTCCAGTGATGTTGCTGTGGATGACCGGCCAAAACTCTGCAATGGCATCAGGCTGCAAGTAAATGCCCTCCACAGATGTTCACACCACGCTTACCACTCATACCATAAGAGTTCAAGAGGCTGCAGTTCCCCCGCAAGGTCTGCTTTATAATGGCCATCAACAAGTCCCAGGGGCGCTGAAGGTGGCAGTGATGGCTCTGCTATTTTGGTGTCACCCCCTTGGGAGCTGCTGGGAAGCCCCCGGGCTCTTCCACACTGTGGATGATGCGTGCGTTATCCATCACTGTAGTGCAGCTCTGCTCGGTGATACCATCCCAAGGGGTGACACAAAAATAGCAGAGCTACACTGCTATTTTGGTGTCACCTCCTCAGATGGCGTCACTTAGCAGAGCTGCACTGCAGCGATGGATAACACACGCATGCACGCACCATCCTCCCGGAGTACTGGGCAATCCCCCAGTATGACGAGGGCTAAGTGCCGCGCCAGGTGACATTTCTGAATACACCCATAATCCTTTCATACTGATATGCAGTTCGTGCTGAAGTTAAATTGCAGACTAATCCTTTATACATGCAGCCCATGTACACTGTCAGCTCACAAGGTTCTCTGCAATATCAAAACGTACCTAGCGAAAACAGGGAAAACTACACTGGTTATACAGGGGATAATCCTTGTTCCATAATGATATATATTATGCTGCTGCTGTTATGTCAGATGAAAAACTGAATTTAAGGAAAAAGTGTCATTCTAGAAAGACAACGATGCAACCTTTTTTGTAAACTGCGTCACCTACAGTAATACTCTGGACTTTACCATGAATGGTAAGGTAAATGTATGTACATTCAGTTCATACTAACTCAGACATGTCAAACATGTGGCCCAAATACGCATATTATGCGACCTGACAGTGACAGTGTCACATGATGACGTACTGCGCTGCCAGGGAGAGATGCCACACCCCACAAGACCTGCTCTCCCAGAATCCCGCCTTCTGGTAGTAACGCGCTGCCAGGGAGAGACGCCACACACCACAAGGCCTGTGTTCCCACAAGACTGCCTTCTGGCAGCAGCGCGCTGCCGGCTATGGACTCCACAAGGCCTACCGCCGCGCTCCCAACTGAATCTCTGTTGCACACCCAGACCTCTATACAGGCGCATGTGAAACAAGCTCAGCCAGCCGGGACAGAACAAGCGCTGCACCTGATACTGGAGTCACTCATAATATCACAGCTGTAAGTACTGCCTGGTGCTGCCATGCTCTGATAAGTGCCACTGTCTGTGCAGTCACACAGCTGCTGCCTACCTTTCACAGTTATAGAATTGGGGTCAGCTTGTGTGTGTGAGGCTATGGGGGCAGTAAGTGTGTGTGTGTGAGGCTGTGGGTGGGGGCAATAAGTGTATTATTCTCATTAATGAAAGGAAACAGTCTCCTGCTTGGTCCAGATTGATAGACTTTCATCTTGGTTCAGTTTTAAAAGTTATCACATCCAATAAGATTTATCCTAAAATTGGAAAATTGGTGACAGCAAAAAGATGTCAAATACCGGGAAGAAAACATTAAAGTTAATGTTTTCTTCCCGATGACATCTCTATGCTTAAACTTTATTGATGTTTTTTTTAATAATAAACCATTCAAAATTGCATATGACTTTTTTTTTCTTGCGGCCCAAACACTCTTACGGTGCGGAACAATATATCTTAACGATATGAACGATAATGACATTGTTCAAAGATATATCGTCCATGTCGTTCCGTGTGTATGCAACGAACCACCAACAATGCACGCTCCCGCTGGACGATAAAGATATCGACCATCGTCCATGCATTCAGCCCAACCTGGACGATATCGTTATGTCTCCATAGGGATCCGCGATCTTTGATCGTGGGTCCTTGGTGGTGTTTGGGTGTGTGGATGAACAATATCGTTCAACCAGCACACCAGGATTTTTAAAGGAAGATCGTTCAGCGATATCGTTATCACTGATGATCGTTCAGTGTGTACCCAGCATTTGACTTTGAATATTCAGCCGGGTTGGGAATTTGAGTTTGACATGCCTGTACTAATTGCTACTAGAGGTATTGTTTTTCTCCTCCTTTAATTATCCATATAGAAATTGGGCTCCAATTTGTACAGTTGGTAATCTCAATTATTTAGTCATTTATTAATATCTTTATTTTTTTACCTAGGGAAATGTAATTATATATTTTAAGTCTGTTTTTGATCATTTGATTGGTTTCTAATATCTTTTTCTCACCAGGATATGTAGCCCACACTGAGCATAGGGCCGTAGCTAGGGTAGTGCGGCCGGTGCCATCGCACAGGGCACCACAGGTCAGGGGGCGCTGTTTGGGCCTGTCAAATTTCTGTTTATTATCATTCTTGCTTGTAACTTCCTCTTATTTCATCCCCAGCATCTCCTGGCCTCTCCTATCTCTTCCCTGGCCCTTCCCCAGGATACCTGGAAAACATGCACTATTTGGGGCCCTGAAGACCGAGTTTGAGAACCTGTGAGATAGAGTGATTGTGGTCGCCAGCCACCAGGGCAGAGGAAATTCAAATGTGAGGGTGGTTGGAAGAGTCAGTTGGAAAAGGGAGAGTGAGAGAGAGAGGACGCTGGGGAGAGAGAGAGCTGCCTATTAATCAGATCTAAAACGTCTAATAAATGATAAAGGTAAGATAATACAGCTGCTGTAGTATAGAATGATGCAACAACCCTTTAGAGCAGGGTTTCCCAACCTCGGTCCTCAAGACACACTAACAGTGCAGGTTTTAGTGATAGCCATGCTTGAACACAGATGGTTAAATCAAAATAACTGAGGTACTAATTAAGACACCTGTGTTTGTGTGGCTATCCTTAAAACCTGGACTGTTAGTGTGCCTTGAGGACCGTGGTTGGGAAATTCTGCCTTAGAGATTTTAAAAATGTAGATGAAATATGGCCGGAGGAGAAATCAACTGTGGATAACATCTGCAGTTGTGTGAATTGGTAGGGTACACAGTATTATAAATGATTCAGCCCCTATCTGATCTTTCAGTGAGGGTGATTGCTAACAAATGTAAAATAACCAATGAATGTAGTCACTGTAATCCAAGACACTGTAGTGGGCAGCAGGCGTAAAGGGAACACTCAGTGGAGTAGGAGGCATGTGACGTAATCTGTAAAGGGTGCATCACCCTGCACCCAGAACAAACTCCTTGGTGTGTCTGATCGCCCATTACATTTTGTCAGGAAAAATGGTGCAGGTGATACCAAAGGCTCTGCCACTGAGCCAGGGCCTTTTTTATCTTCTGTGCATGGCGCGCAGGGCCGGAGTATAGGGGGAGCGAAGGGGCGGTCGTCCTGGGGCCCCCACATATAGGGGGCCCCCACACACAGTACTCAGCCCCCGGCAACTACTAATAACTAAAAAAATGGAGCACAGCATTTAGCTGTCTCCGTTACAGTCCTCGGCAGCTCAGCTGTTCACTTACAGCAGCCGTCGAGGAGCTTCCCTGCAGTTCCAGTCTCGTGAGATTATGATGCCAAATCTCGCGAGACTGTGATTGGAGCCCAGGCTGCCTGCAGTGCGTGTCTGATAGAGATGGTGTGAGGCAGAGCAGCTAACTCAGCCTCAGCGTTTCACCGGGCTTGGAGTAGAGCGCAGTGAGTCTGTGTGCATGTATAGAAATGTGTGTGTGTATATATATATATAAATACATGTACTACATGTGTATATATGTGTGTATATATACATATATATACTGCATGTGTATGTATTTATATACTTCATGCACAGTATGTATGTGTATATATGTTTATATATACACGCACATATACTGCATGTGTATGTGTGTATATATATATATATATATATATATATATACGCACACACACACACATATATATATATATATATATATATATATATATTTGCATTTGAAACCAGTTTTATATATATATATATATATATATATATATATAGATATGTGTATATATGTATTGTGATAGGATCACTGGTAAAGTGGTCTGTGGCAGGTACATTTGTCCCAGATTCCTGTCTTATGTGTTTTAAACCCCCAGGAGAAAGTCTGCAGTGTAGCAGGCTTGAGTTTCGGCTTTTTGAAAAGCCAGTTTGGGACCTGGGGGTTGTGGGTGAGAGGAGAGGGAGGGCTCCACCCACGGCCACTCCAGGTTTTGGTTCTCGCAGCCTGGTAACAGGCTTGTTAGGGTTTCCACCTGAGAGTGGCCAATATAAGCCTAGTGTGTTTAGGGTTGAGTGTCTCACCTGGGAGAGCAGACAGGGAGTTTGCTCAGAGACACTTGAAAATCTATCCATGAGTGTTGTGCTGTGCTTTTGTTGCTGGTGAGGGCATTAGGCCCTGCCAGGTTCTGGTAGTGAGGGAACCACTTGTGAAGTTAGAGCCCCGACAGGGCTAGGATTTATGTTTATGTTTTCTTTATGTTATTTCTGACGTTGTACAATAAAGACTGGCGCCGACCAGCTTGTACTCGAATCCGGACTGGCGTACTGTTTCCCAGCTGCTGTGTGTGTAAGGAAGGAGACCTCTACCCAGGAGAGGGACCCCTAATCTGACTGTGTCACAATATGGTGGAGAATGCGGGCAACCACACACACTGAAGTTGCAGCAAGAGGAAAACGTTCCGTTTAAAAATTAAAGGGACAGACACCCAATTTGTGAGTGTGGAAATAACACTGTGTCCTTGGAGTCCCATAGAGGAGGCGTCAGCCAATGCTCAGAGAGGCAAGGTTCAGCTTCCAACCTACACCCCAGGACATTATTAAGGCCTTGCTCCAAGCTACAGCAGCTCAGCAGGAGACAAACAAACTTCAGCAGGAATCTACCAGAGCTCAGCAGGAATCCACCAGGGTGCAACTGTTGGCCTTGGAGACAGCCCAGAAGCAACAACAGGTTGCCATCGAGGAAACCTGCCAGGCCATAAAAGAGGTGGTACAACACCTGGTCACCCGGCCCAGAGAAGTTACTACTGGTCCTCCCACCACCACTCACTCCGTACGAGCCAGTCACTTCCTCCAAAAGATGACTTCAGGTGATGATGTGGAGGCCTATCTCGCTGCATTTGAAAGAACGGCCGAAAGGGAGAGTTGGCCCAAGGAGCAGTGGGCAAGTCTGGTGGCACCTTTTTTGTCTGGGGAGCCACAAAAAGCATATTTCGACTTATGCCTGGCTGATGCCGAGGACTATAAAAAACTAAAACAGGAGATCCTAACTCGCTTGGGAGTCACCACCTTTGTTCGTGCCCAACGGGTCCACCGCTGGGAGTTCCATATAGACAAGCCTCCACGTTCACAGATGCATGACCTCGTCCATCTGTCCTCAAAATGGCTACAGCCCGAGACGCTGATGGGACCACAGATCGTGGAAAGGGTCGTGATGGACCGGTACCTGCGATCATTACCTGTGACTCTGCGCAAGTGGGTGAGCCATGCAAACCCTAAGTCCGCGGACCAGTTGGTCGAGCTGGTGGAGAGGTACGTGGCGGCTGAGGAGGTGATGAGTATGCCCCACCGAGCCCCAATGGCGCACCGGCGAACTCCCACAGACACTGGTGAGACTATTCCAGGGGAGAAGGGTGCTGGGCGGTGGAATGTACCTGAGACTGAGGGTGTAGAACCTGGAGACAGGCCTGCCAGGCCAGGAAGTTTCTTGCCCCGTAAACGACTAGACATTAATATGACTCAGTGTTTCCGATGTGGTGGCTTTGGCCATATTGCCGCTAATTGTTCACTTACAACTGAACCTATGCAATGTGATACTGCTCATGTCTACCACAGGGGGTATTTCTTTGCACAGACAGCCTGTACGGCTGACCGGCAGGCTGAGACTGATAAGCACATGTGTGTACTCACTGTAGATGGCAACCGAGTAGAGGCACTGTTAGACTCTGGTAGCTTGGTGACGCTTATAAAAGCTGAGCTGGGGAACCCCTTGAGGCGTAAGGGGAAAACTGTTGGTGTGACCTGCATACATGGGGATACTCGATATTATGTTACTGCCGAGGTGAACATCGAGACACCATGTGGTTCTGCTATAGTTTCTGTGGGTTTGGTGCATGGTCTGATGTACGATGCAATATTGGGGAGAGACTTTGCTCACTTCTGGAAGTTGTAGGAAAGCCGTTTTGTTCCAGAAGTGAACAACCCTGATCCATTTGAGAAGGTTGTCGATGTAGTGGAGGAGGGAGTTTCTTCTGAGTCAGAGTTATTCCCTTTTTCTACTATGATTGGCGAACTAGAGAATGCGGAGCGTGATGGTGGCCCGCCAACTGATGTGCCTCCCATTGAGGTGGGAAGTGTTGTTGGGCCAGGTGATCATCTGCCTGATTTAGAGGTCAGAAGAGAGGTCTTTGCCGTGGAGCAGTTGAATGACCCTACTTTGGTAAAAGCCAGGGAGAATGTAAAAGTAGTTGATGGTAAACCCGTAGACCCTGATAGTCCTTTGTCCTATCCCCACATGGCAATGTGTCAGGATTTGTTATATCAGGTGACTAAGAAGGGGAAAAAATTTTGTAACAACTAATAGTTCCCAAAGCATACAGAAGAACAGTGTTGGATCTGGCCCATGGTCACATAACGGCAGGCCATCTAGGGGTAGAGAAAACCACTGAGCGAATAATGCAGAGGTTTTTCTGGCCCGGGCTTCATAAAGAGGTGTCTGACTTTTGCGCATCCTGCCCTGAGTGTCAGTATCATGCTCCCAGGCCACATTTTAAGGGTCCACTAGTTCCATTGCCTATTATAGAGGTGCCGTTTGAAAGAATAGCGATGGATTTGGTTGGACCCTTAATGAAGTCTGCCAGGGGACACCAGTATATTCTGGTCATAATGGATTACGCTACCAGGTACCCGGAAGCGATCCCGTTGCACAATACGTCAACCAAGACCATTGCCAGAGAGCTAGTTCATGTCTTTAGCAGGCTGGGTATACCTAAGGAGATACTAACTGACCAGGGTACACCGTTTATGTCAAAAGTCATGAAAGAGTTATGTCGCCTCTTCAAAATTGAACAGTTAAGAACTTCGGTTTATCACCCCCACACCGATGGGCTGGTCGAGAGGTTTAACAAGACGTTAAAACACATGCTTAGGAAAGTGGTCGACAAGGATGGTAGGGATTGGGATTACTTATTGCCGTATTTATTGTTGGCCATAAGAGAAGTTCCCCAGTCCTCCACCGGGTTTTCACCCTTCGACTTGTTGTATAGGAGACACCCAAGGGGGTTACTAGACATTGCCAAAGAGACATGGGAGGGGCAGTCTAGTCCTTACAAAATGGTGATTGAGTATGTTTCTCAAATGCAGGAGAGAATTGCTATGGTAGTGCCGATAGTGAGAGAGCACCTGGAACAGGCTCAACAGGCACAGCAGAGGGTATACAACCGCAATGCTCGGTTACGCAGCTTTGCTCCTGGGGACAGAGTGTTAGTATTGGTTCCCACTGTGGAAAATAAACTTTTGGCTAAATGGCAAGGGCCCTTTGAAATCTTAGAAAGAGTGGGGCAGGTCAATTACAAAGTTTACCAGCCGGGGAAAAAAAAGCCGGAACAGATATACCATATAAATCTGTTAAAGCCCTGGAAAGATAGAACGGTACTGTCGGCCGACCGAGCCCCTCCAGTAAATCCAGGGCCCTTAGTTCCCGAAGTGACAGTGGCAAAAACCCTGTCGGCAATTCAGCAACAAGAGGTCAAGGAGTTTCTGATCAGAAATAGGGTGCTGTTCTCTGACGTGCCTGGGAAAACCTCGATCATTAAACATGACATAATCACTGACCCAGGGGTTAAAGTTAATCAAAAGCCCTATAGGTTACCAGAAGCACAAAGAGAATCGGTGTCGAAAGAAATTAAAAATATGCTAGAGTTAGGGGTTATTGAAGAATCACATAGTGAATGGTCAAGTCCCATTGTGTTGATTCCAAAGCCCGACGGGAGTGTGCGTTTCTGCAATGACTTCCGAAAGTTGAACAGTGTTTCAAAATTCGATGCCTACCCGATGCCAAGAGTGGATGAACTGATTGAGAGACTAGGGACGGCAAGGTATTTAACCACTCTTGACCTAACCAAAGGGTATTGGCAAGTACCGTTAACTGAGAGCGCCAAACAAAAGACAGCTTTTTCAGCACCAGAGACCTTGTTTCAGTACAAGATGTTGCCCTTCGGGCTACATGGGGCACCTGCTACCTTCCAAAGAATGATGGGCAGGATTCTAAGGCCCCATAGACGGTATGCGGCTGCTTATCTGGATGACGTGGTCATTCATAGTCCTGATTGGCAGTCTCACTTACCCAGGGTACAAGCAGTGTTGGACTCCATCTATAAGGCAGGTTTGACAGCCAACCCAAAAAAGTGTTGTCTAGGCATGGAGGAAGTAAAATATCTGGGATACACCATTGGCAGAGGCCTGATAAAGCCTCAGCTCAATAAGGTTGATGCCATACAAAACTGGCCATGGCCTCTGAATAAGAAGCAGGTGAGAGCCTTCTTGGGAATTACGGGGTACTACAGGAGGTTTATACCCAACTTTGCCACCATGGCAGTCCCACTGATTGATCTGACCAAAGGCAAACAAAAAGTCATGGTAGAATGGAGTCCTGAGGCAGAAAAAGCTTTTCAGGAGTTGAAAGTAGCGTTGTGTTCCCAACCAGTCCTGATGACTTCTAATTTTGACAGGGAATTCATAGTACAAACCGATGCATCAGAAGTAGGTATAGGAGCAGTCCTGTCCCAGAACAAGGAGGGTGAGGAACACCCTATTTTCTATCTAAGCAGAAAGTTGAATGTACATGAGAGAAACTATGCCACAGTGGAGAAGGAGGCGTTGGCCATAAAGTGGGAGTTAGAGGCTCTCAGGTACTACTTGGTCGGAAGAAAGTTTAAATTGATCACTGACCATGCCCCTCTGAAGTGGATGTCCGAAAATAAGGACAGAATTACAAGATGGTTCTTGGCGTTACAAACTTTAAAATTTTCAGTGGAACACAGGCCAGGAAGCCAGCTGGCCAATGCTGACGTGTTGTCACGTGTTCATTGTTTGGGGGCTTCAGTTGTTCCGCCCCACAGGTCGAAACAAAGGGGGGGGATATGTGATAGGATCACTGGTAAAGTGGTCTGTGGCAGGTACATTTGTCCCAGAATCCTGTCTTATGTGTTTTAAACCCCCAGGAGAAAGTGTGCAGTGTAGCAGGCTTGAGTTTCGGCTTTTTGAAAAGCCGGTTTGGGACCTGGGGGTTGTGGGTGAGAGGAGAGGGAGGGCTCCACCCACGGCCACTCCAGGTTTTGGTTCTCGCAGCCTGGTAACAGGCTTGTTAGGGTTTCCACCTGAGAGTGGCCAATATAAGCCTAGTGTGTTTAGGGCTGAGTGTCTCACCTGGGAGAGCAGACAGGGAATTTGCTCAGAGACACTTGAAAATCTATCCATGAGTGTTGTGCTGTGCTTTTGTTGCTGGTGAGGGCATTAGGCCCTGCCAGGTTCTGGTAGTGAGGGAACCACTTGTGAAGTTAGAGCCCCGACAGGGCTAGGATTTATGTTTATGTTTTCTTTATGTTATTTCTGACGTTGTACAATAAAGACTGGCGCCGACCAGCTTGTACTCGAATCCAGACTGGCGTACTGTTTCCCAGCTGCTGTGTGTGTAAGGAAGGAGACCTCTACCCAGGAGAGGGACGCCTAATCTGACTGTGTCACAATATATATATATATATATATATATATATATTTACACACACACATATACTGCATGTGTATATATATGTATATATATATATATATATATATTTGCATTTGAAACCAGTTTTATATATATAGTTTGTTGCCCGGGGGCCCCCACAGACCTTCATCTGGCCCTGATGGCGCATATTTCACAAATGTCACATGGAAAAATGGCGCCATCACAAAAGGTGTGTGTGATGGTGCGCTGCTCACAGTCTTCCACAGTCAGGTGTCATCTGGTAGGAGGGAATGACTGGAAGTTAAGGGGACATCACCCAATAAAACAGACATAATAACCATGCAGTAAGTAACTTGAGACCAGAGGATGACAAGAGAAAGTGCCCTATGTATGTTAAATATATGATCACAGGAGGGATAATAAAAGCAGTAGTGATAAGAAAGTTAATGAAAAGAACAAGTGTGTAAAGCTGGATAGACACACCTTTACAATCCAACATCTGGTGATCAGGCCGATGATTGTATAGGTGTTTATACAGAAGCGTTAGCTGATAAATAACTTATAATGCAACGTTTGGGATCAGGAGGTCGCATCTTATGTGCTGTTTAATCGGTCTGACTTCCAGATCCCATAGAAGCCCATACACACTGAGCCCAGGGGACTCACAGGCAGTGGCGTAACTAGGGGGGGTCGGGCAGGGTGCGTGCCCTGGGCGCCATGGGACCGGCAGCACGGGGGGGCGCCGTCGGCCACGGTCCGTCCCGCCCTAGTTAGCCACCAGTGTAGCGCCGACCACAATGAGTGCGGTCAGTGCTACACATTTACACAGGATCGGCGCTAGGCTTCCAGCGCCGGTCCGGTGCTGCACACCTGAGCCCGTTCCCTCCCCCTGAGCGCTTGCCCAATCGCGCCAGGAGGCGGGCTCAGGCTGTGCATAACACACGCATCGCCGCCAGCGCTGGCGGCGATGCGTGTGTTAAACAGCAGCCAGTGAGAGTCAGATAAACTCTCATTGACTGCTGCAGCACCCACTGCAAGAGCCGGTCTTCCGTCCGGCTCCTGCAGTGGGTAATGGGGCAGACGTCATGACGTCTGTCCCATTATGCTGAGCGCGCCAGCCCGGGAGGACTGGTGGGTGGCGGGAGCGGCGTCGCGGACTGGAGGAGCAGCAGCAGCAGCGTGGATTCAGGTAAGTATGTTTTTATATATATATTTTTAAAAACCTGTCAGCACTACTGGGGGCACAATGGGGGTGGCTACCACTGGGGGGACCTCTACTGGGGTGGGGGCACACCGGGTGGGGGGGTGGCTTGTACTGGGGGCACCATTATTAGGAGGACCTCTACTGGGGGGGGCTATTACTGGGGGCACCATTATTGGGAGGACCTCTACTGCGGGGGGCTATTACAGGGGCACCATTATTAGGAGGACCTCTACTGGGGGGGCTATTACTGGGGGCACCATTATTGGGAGGACCTCTACTGGGGGGGCTATTACAGGGGGCACTTAATCGGGAGGGGGAACCTCAACTGGGGACCACTACTTGGGGGGGAACTACTACGGGGGGCATTATAAAAGAGGCCTACTACTAGGAGCACTGCACTGGGGGGACCACAACTGGGGGCAATAACAGGAAGGACCTCTACAGGGACCACTGGATAGGGGGGGTCACTACTGGGAGCCTGCATCAGGGGGACCACTACTGGGGGCACTGCACAGGAGGGGGGGGACTACTGCTGGGGGCACTATATAAGGGGCTTACTGCTAGGGGCACTGCAGGGACCACTACAGGGGGCACTAGATAGGGGGGATCACTACTGGGTGCCTGCATAAGGGGGACCACTACTGGGAAACCTGCATGGGGGGGACTACTGCTGGGGGCACTATATAAAGGGCACTGCATAGGGGGGGGACTACTACTGGGGGCACTATATAAAGGGGACTGCATAAGGGGATACCACTACTGGGTGCACTGCATTGTGGGGACTGCTACTGGGGGCACTGCATAAGGGGGAACACTACATAGGGCACTGCATTTGGGGGGGCCACTACTGGGGGCACTGAGTAAGGGGAACTAATTGGAGGCTGTATAAGGGGGACCACTACTGGGGATACTGTATAAGGGGCACTACTATGGGCCTGCATAAGAGGGACCACAACTGCATACTGGGGGTACTGTATAAGGGGTACTACTGGGGTTAAGGTGCATTTGGATAGGAATGTTCAGCGTGAAAATAAAGGGGTGTGTCATGTTGACACGCCCCATTTTTAAGTGACCACGCCCATTTTTTTTCTGCTGCGCGCTCATATCGGGATGTTGGGGGGGAGGGGCTCCCTTTTCAAATTTGCCCTGTGCTCCAAATACCCTAGTTACGCCACTGCTCACAGGGGGCCAAGCTGGGGGCACAGTAGCTGATTGGGCGCATTTACCTGATCAGCAGAGTGATTGCAAAGGTGTGTACCCAGCATTACACTGACGGAAAAAGATAGGGAGAGTGGATGCCTTGTGGTTATTATGCTATGCCCATCTAGCACTTAGCTATGTCACCACATAGTCTACCTCACCCTCTTGCACTGTCCAATTCTCTCACCCCTGCTCCTCCTCCGTCGTGCGCATGCGCAAGACCCGAATAACGATGGCCAAGCCGTCGTTAAGGGTCTCGCACCAAAGGGGACGTGCTGTCGATGTTGATTGACAGCACGCCCCCTTTGGTGGGCGTGGCTGCCCAGACGGAGGCGTTCCCATGGGAACGCCTACCGTCTGGGTCCAGCCCCACTGACATCACTAGTGATGTCAGTGGGAGTGCTTTTGGCTCCGATAGAGCCAAAAGCACTCCTGGGCTTACGGCAGCGAGACCGTACCACAGGGTATCGTCGCAAGCCCGATGGTCGCGATGGTTTTGACCATCGCGACCATCATTTTGGCCGCTCGCTATAGCTGTGGGTGGTCACCCACAGCTATGCGAGCGGCCAGGAGGCCGCTCCAAAAGGTAGGAGGGACGGCCCTGATTCAGAGCAAGGGCTCTGTCAGAGCGTCCGGCTGTGAATCAGGGCCTGTGTCCATGCATGTGCGCATTGAGTTCCAGGGGGAGGGATACGAATGGATGAATTTGTATGTGTTATTATGTTTCAATCAATTTTGCAATTACAATAAACGTTATTTAGATGGTCTCATAGAGCTTGCGGAAAATTAGTCATCTTTGTTAGTGGTAACTCTATAGGCAAATGTTCACGCAGCTACAGAATATGCTAGCGCTATACTTGGGTGGGAGGAGGGGGTGAGCAATGTTACTCTCAATAATAATCCTGATAATCTTGATAAGTTATTTCTCAAATCACAAAGTTCTATTTAACAGAAACCCCACAGAAAGAGATTATTGTAATGATCTTTTTCAGGCAAAGAGATATTTAGTAATGCTGGTCTTTATGTCTTTGCCCTCATCCTGTTTTGCAGGTTATCTGACCTGTTAGCACAACATGTCGGTGATTGTGGTTCAGCCACATTATATATTTGGACTCAGGTCAGAAGTTATCAATAATATCTGTTACTTTGATGAACAGACCATCGTATTCCCTTCTGGTAACAACTGTATAAAGTACAACATATATCAAAAATGGCAAAAATTCATTCCAGGTAAGATCCTTGAGCTCACCTAGACTTCTGTCAGCAAACCAAATGTTTAATGTAGAGAACTTATTTATCATCTGTATTGAAATGTAAAATCTAAGGGCCTGATTCAGCAGTGCTCTCTAGAGGCCAGGATCTCCGTTAGCTGCTGAGACTTCCTGGCATCTTTCTCTCATCTGTGGCATACTTCAGCTCCCTCCTTCCGGGAGGGAGCTGATTGTCGGCTAACAGCGGGGGGCGTGTCTGGACAGTTATGATACATTGGGGGCGGGCCACACGATTGCGTAACCGTTGCCCCTCCCCCTCTTTACAATGCCATTATTTTTGGCATTGTGAAGCAGGTGGCGGGGCCATGATGACGTGATTCAGTGCAAATCGCGTCACCGAGTGGGTGTCTTAGACCTTGCACATTCAGCCACACGGATGTACAAAAGGGAAGGGGTTTGTAGGCCATTTGCATATACTCACAGGCGGGCGACTGCCAGTAGATGCTGCTGTGTTCGCTTTTGTGTGTGACTCAGAATCAGGCCCCTTGACTCATATGGCATCACTTGTACTCACAGGCACAGAGAAGAGTCAGGGCATGCAGGCCCTAGCCGTCAGCCCAAACCATCGTTACCTTGCCATGTCCGAGAGGGGTCCAGACAGAGCTACAATCACAGTGTATGATTTGGCAGCCTCGCCATTCAAGAAACGTAAAGTGCTTAGTGCTCCTGACATCCAGGCCCAAGAATTTGTCAGTATTGCTTTCTCCCCGGACTCCAAGTACCTAGTGACCCAGTCAGGGTTTCCCGAGTGGCAAATGATCCTCTGGATGTGGGAGAAACACAAAGTGATGGCGACTGTGAGGATAGACAGTCACAAAGACTCCATTTATCAGGTAATATGCTCATAGGCACATACATGCTATAAATAAATACAACACTTTTTGTGTCACTAATCTATCAGGGATGGGGAATTGCTTGCACTCTTCAGCTGATAAAATGCAGCTCCCAGATTCCTTTGACTATTGATATCATTTGGCAAAATCTACACTATCAACAGTTTAGTACTCTGGCTCTAATTCATAGTTGCAAGCAAGTCGTCTGCAGATGCGGCCGCAGTTCGTGCTCAGACATAAATATGGATAAGCTGGGGAGGGAGACTGTCACAGTTTCCTCTCTCTCCTTAACAGAAACAAAAGGTGGCACTGTATAATTACACAGTACATAGTACATAGACCCCTGCATCTCACTTGTATGGATGGCTACAGCGCAAGTTACTTATGCTTTATATGAGGTGACATTTACTCCCTGTAAAGGGATTTAAAGTCCAGTTTGGATTAGGGATGTGCAGGCTCGGATAGGTTCGAGTTTGCACGTGGAGTTCGGATTTTTCCCTCCAAAAAAACGGAACTCAGAACGAGGCAAAACGTCATCTTACATGGACGAACATCATCATTCCTGGTCTTTTGTCCAGGAATGATGATGTTCGTCCATGTAAGATGACGTTTTGCCTCGTTCTGAGTTCCATTTTTTTGGAGGGAAAAATCCGAACTCCACGTGCAAACTCGAACCTATCCGAGCCTGCACATCCCTAGTTTGGATACCTTGTAGTTACAGGTGAGCAGCTGCTTACTGATATTGCTCTCCATAGAGCTGAGAACGCTCAATATTGATCATCTCAAGACACTGTTATAATTATATCCACTTTGGACATTTGCTAGTTATCAGTGTCTTCTTCAAAGCTTTATGAGACAATTTCAAACACCTGTTTTCACATTGTGCTGTAACTCATCCAAAGTTCCTAACCATAGATAGCAACTTTTTGAATCAGTGGATATATTTGCAGTATATAACTAATCTAGATACCATATTGTTGAGTGATTTGCATATGTCTGCACAGCATTATATACTTAAGTGCTTGGATTTATTTTTTATTTTTATCTCTGACCGGAATTACACCTTATCTACCAATTGGTTGAGTTACTTGCATTTCTAAGATAACATTGTGTATATTATAATATTTACTCACTCTCGGGAGTTATATTACTACTTTATCATTATCATTGTGTACTGAGGGCCTGGTTCAGCAGTGTACGCTAGTGCACTGCTGAACGCAGATTCCTGATATTCGGGAATCTGTGCAGACATCTGACTTTTACTGCGCATGTGCAGTACGGGTCCTGCGTGTTCGCACGCATAGCGGCAGCAGGCTGTCAGTGATTGACATTCTGCTGCCGCTTGTGGGCGGGAGGGGGAGGGGATGGCGTTTGGGGGGGAGGGAAGTGGCCAGAATCTCCATCGGCTGCCGGAGATTTCCTAGCCTCTTTCTCTTATCGTTCCTTAGAGAAATTCCCGCGCTTGGCACCAGGAATTTATTTGTATCAATTGTTCCTCTCTCCTTGTCTGATGTGCTACTGGACCAGGCCCCTTCATTTTGCCTGGGTTAGTAGTACCCTTCCTATGGAAGCTACAGGCAGGCATCCTGCCATGTATACAGCTGCACCAGCTGGCCAGCCCCATCCGCGATGTCATGATATCAAAGGGGAAGGGGACGGCACAAGGTTCATCTAAGCCCTGTTGCGGCATTGATACCTGCTCCCCCCCCCCCTTTTGGTGCCCCTGGAGAGGCATACGACATTGAATAGTCTGTAGTTGATCTAGGTTGCATATACATGGCTGTAAAGCAGGAGCACTCTGCAAAAATCACACAATATTTCCCCAAGATGTACCTGCGTGCAATTCTGAATGTGTCCAAATGATGAGCACAAACCTCAACATGCAACCTTTTCTTTGTAGGTGAGCTTCAACCCCTATGATATCATACAGATCTGCGTCACAGCCAATGGAGTATTCAAACTGTTTCATTACATTGAAGGAAACCTGAAACAAATGAACTGTCATAAAGTGGGAGCACGCAATTTCCTCTGCCATGCTTGGCTGTCTAAAGACAGAGTCATTTGTGGGACGGACAATGGAAAACTCTGTCTGTGGCAGTTTGGGCATCTGCAGTGGGAACATAACATCAATGGAGAAGACATCCACCATAGCCTAGCCAAAAAACAAAGCCAAACCAAGGATAGCTGGTAAATTGCTGAGCTGATAGAATTGTCCCATAGCCTGTGCCTGATGCTGTTGCCTTTAAGCTGATGTAAAAAACTGAACTTGTTATAAAAGAATGTAAAGTTGCCCTGAGCAGCAGAGTTACAATGTTAGGTGGAGCTTTTCTTTTAAATTCCATTTCTAGATCCTACAGGTGAGAAGAGACATTGGGCTACAGGAGATGACTGTTTTTTCCTGTAATATTTCCCATTAGCAGTGACATTTATGGCAGATCTTGCCTACAATATTTATTAAAACAATTCACATTTTTATTTTGTCATACCTTGAATACAGGTATTATGTAGAGCCACTGTTACGCCATATCTGATAGATATACATTGGCAATTATATACTGTAGCTAAGATCCTCACTCTGAGTAGGATGCAGACGTAGCTGTGTCGTTTGCCACATTCGCGCCTGCATCTTTACGTTAATTCCAGTACAAGTCCCTTTCCCTGTGTACAAGCGTACGTCCGGATGTGCATGGACTGAGATGCCCACTTGCAGCGTAATAAGACACTGCATTACCGTCCTCTGCGCCTATAGAGGCACCATCGCTTACAACACTCCCATATGACGCAACATTAGCATGCGTCAGTTTTGTGACCCCTCTGTTACCTCCCAGGAAAGCCCACTAAGATTCCCATAACCTGCATCCAAATCTGCACTATGTCTCTGTGTGCAGAACCATGCACAGTAGTAAAACCATCGGTCAGTTGCGTCTATATCGGCACTGCGTCCGACTTAGAATAAGCTTTATAATGAATGCATGTAAGATTGTTAAACAGAATTACATACTCACCTGCTTTACTAACGGATCACAGAAAGAGTGAAAACAAACTACATATAAATATAAAGTATATTTTTCCTAGCAATTATCCCTATCTTTCTGCAGCACTCCATCTACTATGGACAGCGCGGACCTGACTCCTGTGCACATTCATGCTATCGCAGCCTATTCCAATGGATTCTTGTGTACTGGTGGCCCCGGCACAGTCTGCGTTTTTGAGAAAGTAGAAGATGAAGAACTTTACAAGAGAGGCCAGAATATTAGAGTAAATATGAGATCAGGACTGTGATCAGTATAGAAGATACTGCTAGATGATGTGGAGGGATCTGTAACACAACCAGATCTATTTACTTTTCTGTTTCTCTGGTAGATCCCACAAGGTGAGCATAGCAATGACCCCAGTCTATCCACGCAGCAAGAGGTTCTATGTGTGTGCCTGAGCCCCTCAGAGGAGACCGTTCTCATCAGTACAAATAAGAGTCAGCTCTACAGCATTGCCTGGTCCTCAGCCGAGATCACTAAGGTAAAATGAACCTGTGTAATGTAGTAAGTTCAAGAAGTACATTACAGTTGTTAAACATACAGTACATGGGAATCAGGATATATACGCAAAACCCAATAAACTTAATTTAACGCTGCTAGAACAAAAAAATGGTGTGTGATCTGAATGTTGACATTCAGGGTGTCAACATGCTCAGAATTTCAAACTTTACCATGTCGACACTGATATGTCGACATGTCCGATATGTCGCCATTATGAATGTCAACAGTCAGTATGTCGACATTCATATTACTGACATTTTAAACATATCAACATTATGTTTGTGTCGACACGCTGAAGATGTTGACATCCTGAATGTCAACATTCAAACCTTGTCAACATTATGGTGTTGACATTCTGAATGCTTACATGCTCACTACATCCCACATAGGCCCTGATTCAGAGGTGCACGCATTGTCGATAAGCACGCAGTTGGCCGATGTTGGAAGTACTGTGCATGCATCCCGATGGTCACTGCATGGAGACGCAGAACGAATTTGGACACAATAGCTGTAGATTTGAATGGGCGTTCCTGGGTGGTAACAGGGGAAAGGCTAGCCAGCAGCGGGCATGTCATAGACAGCGACTGTGTGTAAAGACGCAGTGGCGCTGGGACAGGAGGCCTTATTCTGGTGTAGAAACTGCACCTGCCATAGGTCTGGTGCTGGGTTCAAGGTTGCAACCGATGGGGCACCGATAGTGCATCTAAAACCGCACAAAAGCGTATTAGCGCTGCTATTTGTGGGCGTCTCAGTAAGAAGATTATAGGTTGCGGCATTAGCATAAAGACGCAGCAAGCTCCTCTGAATCAGGCTCATAGACTGTATCTGTCGTCTGACATAGCAAAGATGATTAGGACAATGATTTTTTTGTAAGATAAACTAAATTCTGGTGCGTTATTGAGCTAAAAGCATCTTGAACAAACTAAGAGACCTTTTATTTCTTGTGATCTGCACCTCGTCAGCCAAATGGTAATAATCTCTCTATTCTTCTATATTGAAAGCTGGTGTAATCTCCCATTATAACGACATTGAGCATGTTAGTGGAGCACAACTGGGGTGTAAGTTATAGCTGCTTGTGGGGGAGATGTATCAAACAGTTAAAAGGGTGGACAAGTGAAGAAGTTGGCCATGATTCTGCCTATCATTTATAAAGTACATTCTATAAAATGATAGGTAGATGCTGATTGGTTGCTATGGGCAATTTCTTCACTCTTTTCACCACTTGATACATCTGCCCTGAATGAGCTGCTCAGGAGTCCAGTGAGGAAGCCTTGACACAGCTATTACAGTCAGTCAGTATATATAATGGGTGCAGGGTGTGCTGTGTACACTGGCCCCTGGGTCCAGGGGGGCCCACAACGCACACCCTGCACCCATAATTTTTAATACTTACCTCTCCGAAGTCCCACGTTGGCTGGAGACGCGCTACACAAAACACCTTGAAAATGGCTGCCGCGGACATTTTCCCGGCGTTCTGCACAGTCTACTGAGGCTGTCAGTGCGTGGCGGCCGCCGAGGAGAGATTAGGGGGCCCCAGACGGGGAGTGAGTTATACAGTACCTACAGAAAACACGATTTACAAAAAGAAACAGCACTGAACACACCACTTATTGTTATAAAAAATGTCCAGACTGTAAAGAAGAAGTTGGCTTATTAAAATGTATTTATATTTATTAGATACATCTATTATCATACACCATGCTGCATATAATCATAGAGACATTAAAAGGTAATCTTCTTATACTGTAAATGTAATTAGAAGCACAAACCTTCAATGGCACCTCTTAAATAAATTGACATGTAGTTCATAATTCTAATTTCCACACAATAATTTTGGAACTCGACCAGTCCCTTTATACAGTGTATAGTTACTCAACATGTCTACTTTTAACATAGTTCAACCAGAGAACAGAGGTAGAGTGGGCCAGATTCAGAGTAGGGATGAAAAAAGTATTTCCATCGAATCGGAAACATCAATGGTTGCTAACTATCAGCTTTCAATGTCCATCCGTAATTTAGAGGTGCACGCAGTTACTGCACAGCTGTGATTTCTCATGATTTGCAAGTGTGAAAATATGCAAATACCAGTTTAAACATTGCTCTTGTGACAGACTTAGCAAGCCCGGTGATGTCCACTTTATCTGAGCAATGCTCAAATGTGCTGGTGGATCCAATCTCTGCACCATCGGTCGCAACATTGACTCCTTGGGCAGCCACTGCCTGACACAGTATCCCTTTCCCTTCTAACTTTCTTAGATATGGCCACTGTGATTGTGGTGCTGCGAAGAAGATTGCAGCTGCATGCTGAAAGCCGCCCAATGACACTCCCATAACACGCCCATGTTACCTCTTTTTGCGAAGACTGTAGCTCACCTCCCATGGATCACAGAAGCCGTCTCAACTAATAGCGATGTCGTACGCAAGTCCATATGACTTCGCACACATTGGTTTGTGCATCCGCAGTAAGGGTTTACTATACTTTCGTGCATGCGCAGTAGCAAAAAAATCACTCAACTGGGCAAACATCGGTACTGTGTGCACCTCTGAATCAGGGCCAGTATTAGTTCAGAATTAGTTAATTTAGCTGTGCCCAGCAACACCATCACATTTATCTGTAGTTAAATTGTAGTTAAATAAAAACAAGTGTGTTTAATAATTAAACAGTTAAGGTGCCTACACACTTAGCGATATTTTACACGATTTGCCCGATTCCGACGCATCGTGGCGATAAATTGTGTAAAATATGCCAAATCGTGAGTGTCCACTCACGATGCCGATGCGCGTCCCCGCAGGTCGTACATCGCATCTTCAGATCTGCCGTGCTGTAGGCAAGATCTGACAATCTCAGTCACGATGCACTGGAATAGTTAGGAGGCACGATAGATCGTTTGTCACATTGGACAGTTTTTAACACCAAATCGTGCCCACGACTGCCGGGGAGCTGCTGGGGAGAGTTCAAGGGGAAATTGGATACAATGTCGGATCGTGAGTACATTGCCAAGTGTTTAATGCTAGATGTCAAATATCAGGGCCGCAACTAGGGAGGGGGCTAAGGGGGTGTAAAACCTGTGATGAGTCGGAAGCAAGCCGTGGTGAGAGTATGCTTCAGAGGGTAGGCCAGGACCGGCTTAAGGGTGCTGCACCGGGGGCGAGTAGCCCCGGGCCCCCCGATCTTACAGATCCCTCTCCCGGTAAACTGTGTGATATGTAGCCTGTAGGATACAGATGCCATGGCCAAGCTGGTAAATTTCCCATAGAAATTAGAAACCTATGGGGGCTGCTATTGCGATCAGAAATGGGAGAACCATCTTGAATATCTGCTGTTATATCTCCTACATACATACAGGGGATAATTACATTTTGCAGGCATCCCCCGAGAACTGACAGTTTTTTGCCTGGGCACTTGTTGTTTTGCCATTTATATCTGTGCAACTATACGAGGTGGTAGACGGGGATATCTGCTTTTGTTCTGCTAGTTAAACAGGGAAGGTTTGTTTACTAAAATCTCATTGAGGCTGACGTACTCCTTTTGGAGCCTTCATAGAATTATGTAGAGACTGCAGTTTCTGAATCATTTTATGTATCTCACAGAAATCTCCCACAAAATGCTAATTAGCATTTCAGACCATAGTCCTTATTATTATAATCAATGGGGACTATGGTCTAACCCAGTAAGTACTACATTTTAAGCTTTTCAGACTTTGGCCCCGTTGTTTTACGCCATCCCCGGATGGCATTAACCGCTTGTTGCCTATGGAGGCATTCTCACAGGAGAAGATTCTTCCAATCCCTCTCCAGCATCCTCCAGCCGGCTCCAGAATCTGACACTGTGAGCAGAGTCAGATTCTCAGGCGTCGTCTTTGGAAAATGTGAAAGACTCCTCCGATGTGGTTGGGATGTACAGTAACTGGTAGCGACAATAGTTATCCCAAGTGCTTTGACTTACATTTAGCACATAGCGGGGACACTTTAATTAAAAAGTCAGTTGCGAATCATACTGATAATAATAGCGGCACTGTTGTGCTTATCAATACATAGCCCATTAATCTTTCTTATTAGCACTGATTTTTATATCAAATCTCAATACGTACTGCATTACTTACTTAAAAAAATAAAATGTTACTTTGTCATACCTTGAATTCCGGTAAAATGTGGAGGTATTTTGTTCGTACTCCCATGTCTGAGAGATCTGAGAGATGTACCTTGGGGCCGATTCAATTCACTGCGCTGTTAGGGTGACCAAATGATTTCTCGGAGCACCCTCCTGAGGGTTCACGGAGAGATCAGGACTAAACTGCAAATTGAATTGAATAGCTTCGAGACCTACTTCCCGGCACAATTCACCTTTCTTTGAATTGCATCGCCCGCCTTGACAATTATATAGTAAAGCTAAATGTGTATTCTATATTTGCCTGATGGATTCTGTGAATGACGTACCTAGGAGTTTGGAGAGTCTTTGTGTTTATATGTCACAGCCCAGTGATGTTGGATCTGTTGAATATGTTAGTTTGAGAATTTACTACTCATTCCTTTCACAGGGGAACGACGCCCATTTTGAGTTCCTGACTGAGCCATGGCATTCATCTGCCATCACTGGCCTGAGCGTCTGTATCCGTAAACCCCTCATTGCTACCTGCTCAATGGACCACTCTGTGCGCATCTGGAACTTTGAGAACAAGTACTTGTTTGATATTACAGCCCCTCTCCCCCCTTCTCTCCCCCACCCCAAATACACACATACAGTTCATAGGACATATTTATTATTACATACAGTCTGCCCCCAATAATAAGGAATATTTATTTGCCTAAAGATATTATTACTGAGTTGCCGGGACACGGGCCAGCTGTGCATGCACCAATGTCGGGCGAAACATGTGTGCGTGGGCAGCAGAGGAATGGATCCTATGAATCTCAACTATTATGAACCTCACAAAAGTGCCTTGGGGTTGTCAATGGTTCCTAGAAATGCATAGGCTGCATCTGAATATTGCATTACAAAGCAAATCAACCTCACTTGCGCTCTGGATTGTTCCAACAAGTCAACAATAAGTCCATTAAAGCAAGCTCCATTTTTAGCTTTTTAGGGCAGGTAAAAACTGAGCTTGCATCGGGGAGTGAAAGGACACTCATCTTGAAAAAGGCACCGCAACACACCGAAACGTGTTGAAGAGTGTTGCTTCACCTATTGTATTCAGTTTCCCATCCATTCTATATGCTATCCATTTGCCCAGGGGCGGATTGGGTCAAAAAACCAGCCCGGGAAATTTCTTGAACCAGCCCTAAATGGGGGTCTGGCGACTGTCCTCTCAGAATCAAGAGCTTTGACAGAAAATAACTGCCATTGTTTGTTTTATATACATACATATATATATATATATATATATACATACACACACATACAAAGATCACAGAGGTGGCACTCAGAAGACCTTCAAATCAAGGTAGAGAAATAGCAATCATTTATTGCAAGAACATCTACTTTTTGGGGCTACACGCCCCTTATTCAGGATGCAAATACAGATCTGTATTTGTGTATATGGTGGGGACGCTGCTCCCTGTAAGGAGAGCACTGAAGCATTCATACTTCAGTCAGTGCCGGATCATCGTTGTTTCTCTCTCTATTATATATAGAGTGCCCCACCTTACTACTGCATATATATATATATATATCTAAAAAACTTGTTACTTGGCACTCCAGAGGATAAATGTAACAAATGTTGGGTGCCTTCTTAGATAGTTGATACACAACAAATATCTCCTTAAGAGCTATATGCAGCCCCACAGTAGAAAGAAGAAGTGTCACTCCATGGGTGGTGAAGAGAAAAACTTGTATTAAAGTGACAACATGTACACAACTGTGTCGACGTTTCAAAGGTCGCTCAGGATTTGTGCATGAGGAAAAGGTCCTGAGTGACCTTGAAACGTCGACACAGTTGTGTACATGTTGTCACTTTAATACAAGTTTTTCTCTTCACCACCCATGGAGTGACGCTTCTTCTTTCTACTGTGGGGCTGCATATAGCTCTTAAGGAGATATTTGTTGTGTGTGTGTATATATATATATATATATATATATATACACACACATATAGGTAGTAGTAAGGTGCGGCACTCGGTGCAATAACAGACATAGACAAACGGATATGATCGACGTTTCAGTGTTAGTAACACTATAGTCAGAATGCTGACGACAGTGTTGCTAACACTTAAGCATTGTTGATCATATCCGTTTGTCTATTCCTGTAATTGCGCTGAGTGCCGCACCTTACACCGGCCAAGGCTACATTGAGATTTGAAGTGCCGGACCTTGAACATACACACATACATACACATATCTCTCTATCCACACACATATATATATATATATATATATATATATATATATACATACACATACAGTATGTATTTATATATATATATTTATATATATATACACAGTATATATGACACTGCAATACTGTACTGTATATATTGCTATATAAAGTATGTGCATATAAAGTAAATATACATAACTACATATACATTATGTATGTTTTTATATACATACACAGTATATATACACACACATAGTGTGTGTGTATATATATATATTCACACTGTGTGTGTGTGTATATATATATATATATATATATATATATACATACACAGTGTGTGTATATATATATATTAGGGGTGTGCACCGGCCACTTTTCGTGTTTTGGTTTTGGATCTGGATCTTTCTTCGTGTTTTGGATCTGGATTGGTTTTGCCAAAACCACCCTTCCGTGTTTTGGGTTCTGGGTTTTGTGTTTTGGATCTGTATTTTTTTTTAAAAAAGCATAAAAACAGCTAAAATCACAGAATTTGTAGGTTTTTCTGCTCCTATGCTATTATTAACCTCAATAACCTTAATTTCCACTCATTTCCAGTCTATTCTGAACACCTCACACCTCACAATAGTGTTTTTATGTCCAAAACGTTGCACCGAGGTAGCTGGATGACTATGCTAAGCGACACGAGTGGGCGGCACAAACACGTGACCCATCTAGGCGTGAAACTGCAGTGGCAGACAGGATGGCAGTTTGAAAAACTAGGCCCCAAACTGTACATAATGCAAAGAAAAAAAAGAGGTGCAAGATGGAATTGTCCTTGGGCCCTCCCACCCACCCTTATGTTGTATAAACAGGACATGCACACTTTAACAAACCAATCATTTCAGCGCCAGGGTCTGCCACACAACTGTGGCTGAAATGATTGGTTCGTTTGGGCCCCCACAAAACAAGCTGGCAATTAATGTGTCCCTGCACAAACTGGCTCTATGGAGGCAAGATGTCATCCTCATCCTCCTCATCCACCGATTCCTCACCCTCTTCAGTGTGTACATCCTCATCCTCACAAAGTATTAACTCGTCCCCACTTGAATCCACCACCACAGGTCCCTCTGTACCTTCTGGAGGCTGGTCTCCCTGGAAGAGCTGATAATTCATTTTGATGAACATCATCTTCTCCACATTCTGTGGAAGCAACCTCCTACGCCTTTCGCTGACAAGGTTCCCGGCTGCACTAAACACTCTTTCGGAGTACACACTGGAGGGGGGGCAACTCAGGTAAAATAGAGCCAGTTTGTACAGGGGCCTCCAAATTGCCTCTTTTTCCTGCCAGTACAGGTATGGACTGTCTGCCATGCCTACTTGGATGCTGTCACCGATGTAATCCTCCACCATTCTGTCAATGGTGACAGTATCATATGCAGTGACAGTAGACATGTCAGAAATTGTTGCCAGGTCCTTCAGTCCGGACCAGATGTCCAAACTTGGTCCTGCCTGCCCTGCATCACCGCCAGCGGGTTGCTTAGGATACCTAAGTTTTTTCCTGGCAGCCCCAGTTGCAGGAGAAAATGAAGAAGGAGCCGTTGACGTGTCACGTTCCGCTTCAGCTGACAGTGTGTTCACCAGCAGGTCTTTGCACCTCTGCAGGCTTGTGTCGGCCGGAAAGAGAGACACCACATAGGCTTTAAACCTAGGATCGAGCACGGTGGCCAAAACGTAGTGGTCTGATTTCAACAGATTGACCACCCTGGAATCCTGGCAAAGCGAATGAAGGGCTTCATCCACAAGTCCCACATGCCGAGCGGAATCGCTCCGTCTTAGCTCCTCCTTCACTTTCTCCAGCTGCTTCTGCAAAAGCCTGATGAGGGGAATGACCTGACTCAAGCTGGCAGTGTCTGAACTGACTTCACGTGTGGCAAGTTCGAAGGGCTGGAGAACCTTGCACAACACGGAAATCATTCTCCACTGCGCTTGAGTCAGGTGCATACCCCCTCCTTTGCCTATGTCATAGGTGGATGTATAGGCTTGTATGGCCTTTTGCTGCTCCTCCATCCTCTGAAGCATATAGAGGGTTGAGTTCCACCGCGTCACAACCTCTTGCTTCAGGTGATGGCGGGGCAGGTTCAAGAGTGTTTGCTGGCGCTCCAGTCTTCGGCACGCAGTCGCTGAATGGCGAAAGTGGCCAGAAATTTTTCGGGCCACCCAAAGCGTCTCCTGCACGCCCCTGTCGCTTTTCAGAAAATTCTGCACCACCAAGTTTATTGTGTGAGCAAAACATGGGACGTGCTGGAATTTGCCCAGATGTAATGCCCGCACAATATTGGTGGCGTTGTCAGATATCACAAATCCCCAGGAGAGTCTAAGTGGGGTAAGCCACTGGGCGATGATTTCCCTCAGTTTCTCTAAGAGGTTGTCGGCGGTGTGCCTCTTACTGAAACCGGTGATACACAGCGTAGCCTGCCTTGTAACGAGCTGGCATTTCTGAGATGCTGCTACTGGTGACGCTGCTGCTGTTGCTGCGTAAGGTGATACATCTACCCAGTGGGCTGTCACAGTCATATAGTCCTTAGTCTGCCCTGTTCCACTTGTCCACATGTCCGTGGTTAAGTGGACATTGTGTACAACGGCATTTTTCAGGACACTGAGGACACTTTTTCTGACGTTTCTGTACAGTCTCGGTATCGCCTGCCTAGTGAAGTGGAATCTAGACGGGATTTGGAACCGGGGACACACTACCTCCATCAATTGTCTAAATCCCACTGCACTAATGGCGGATACCGGACGCACGTCTAACACCAACATAGCAGTCAAGGCCTCAGTTATACGTTTTGCTTCAGGATGACTGCTGTCGTACTTCATCCTCCTCGCTAAGGACTGTTGGAGGGTCAATTGTTTAGTAAAAGTAGTGGTGTTCCTACTTCCTCTCTGGGATGATGAACGACTCCCAGCAGCAGCAACAGCAGCAGCGGCAGCAGTAGGCGTAGCAATGCAGGATCCTCCGGAGGAATCCCGGATAGGAGAGTCAGTCATGCCAGTGACATGGCCTGCAGGACTACTTCCGATCCTAACTAAGGAGGAAATTGACGAGGAGGGAGTTGACGGTGTGGTTTGCAGGCGCTTGGATACAACAGGACAACGGGATTTAGGTGTCCCTGGACTGCTTACGGTCTTAGCCAAAGTTTCTGAACTTGACAGTAACTTTTTATGAACGCGCTGCAGGTGCCGTATAAGGGAGGATGTTCCTAGGTGGTTGACGTCCCTACCCCTACTTATTTCACCTTTACATATGGTACATATGGCAAGACAGTTGTTGTCCGGATTTGGATAGAAATATTGCCAGACCAAAGAGGTGGAATGTTTGGTCTTCTGCCCAGGCATGACCGTGATGGGCTTTTTCATCCCACGGACAACAACTGTCTCCCCCGGAGCCTGATTTAAACAAACCACATCACCATCAGAATCCTCCTCGCCAACTTCCTCCTCAGCGCCAGCTACACCAGTATCCTCATCCTGTTGTACTTCAACAGTGACATCTTCAATTTGCATATCAGCAAGTGGACTGTGGGTGCTCCTTTCAGCACTTGCAGGGGGCGTGCAAATGGTGGAAAGAGCCACCTCTTCCCGTCCAGTGCTGGGAAGGTCAGGCATCGCAACCACCACCACACTTGGACTCTCCTTGGGGATTTGTGATATCTTCTTAGAAAGCACAGTTCTTCGCTGTGCTTTTGCCAGCTTAACTCTTTTGATTTTTTTAGTGGGAGGAGGGCTTCCATCGTCATGTGAAGCTGAACCACTAGTCATGAACATACTAGGGATCGACCTTAGCCGTTCCTTGCCACTCCGTGTCGTAAATGGCATATTGGCAAGTTTACGTTTCTCTTCAGCTGATTTAAATGTCTTTTTCAAGGTCATTTTCCTGAACTTTGCCATTTGGGATTGTATGTGCCCTCTACTATGACATTGGGCATCGGCCTTGGCAGACGACGTTGATGGCATGTTATCGTCTATGTCATGACTAGTGGCAGCAGCTTCAGCACTAGGAGGAAGTGGTTCTTGATCTTTCTCTATTTTATTTTTATTGGAGAAAGTTTGGTCCTCCATTTATGTTATATCGATTTGATATATACGTGCGGCTAAACACAGAAAATAATTTTTTTTTGGGTTTGGACTGGAGTGTACTTTGTGGGTTACAGCACCCTTTAACGGTCAAGCCAGCCGGCCCTTTACTTATGACACAGGCGCACGCTTGGCACTACTTTGTTGATGCACGTGCGGCTACTGCGCACACAATTCACAAACACAGAAAATAATTTTTTTTTGGTTTGGACTGGAGTGTACTTTCGGGGGTTACAGCACCCTTTAACGGTCAAGCCAGCCGGCCCTTTACTTATGACACAGGCGCACGCTTGGCACTACTTTGTTGATGCACGTGCGGCTACTGCGCACACAATTCACAAACACAGAAAATAATTTTTTTTTTGGTTTGGACTGGAGTGTACTTTCGGGGGTTACAGCACCCTTAACGGTCAAGCCAGCCGGCCCTTTACTTATGACACAGGCGCACGCTTGGCACTACTTTGTTGATGCACGTGCGGCTACTGCGCACACAATTCACAAACACAGAAAATAATTTTTTTTTGGTTTGGACTGGAGTGTACTTTCGGGGGTTACAGCACCCTTTAACGGTCAAGCCAGCCGGCCCTTTACTTATGACACAGGCGCACGCTTGGCACTACTTTGTTGATGCACGTGCGGCTACTGCGCACACAATTCACAAACACAGAAAATAATTTTTTTTTTGGTTTGGACTGGAGTGTACTTTGGGGGTTACAGCACCCTTTAACGGTCAAGCCAGCCGGCCCTTTACTTATGACACAGGCGCACGCTTGGCACTACTTTGTTGATGCACGTGCGGCTACTGCGCACACAATTCACAAACACAGAAAATAATTTTTTTTTTGGTTTGGACTGGAGTGTACTTTCGGGGGTTACAGCACCCTTAACGGTCAAGCCAGCCGGCCCTTTACTTATGACACAGGCGCACGCTTGGCACTACTTTGTTGATGCACGTGCGGCTACTGCGCACACAATTCACAAGCACAGAAAATAATTTTTTTTTGGTTTGGACTGGAGTGTACTTTCGGGGGTTACAGCACCCTTTAACGGTCAAGCCAGCCGGCCCTTTACTTATGACACAGGCGCACGCTTGGCACTACTTTGTTGATGCACGTGCGGCTACTGCGCACACAATTCACAAACACAGAAAATAATTTTTTTTTTGGTTTGGACTGGAGTGTACTTTGGGGGTTACAGCACCCTTTAACGGTCAAGCCAGCCGGCCCTTTACTTATGACACAGGCGCACGCTTGGCACTACTTTGTTGATGCACGTGCGGCTACTGCGCACACAATTCACAAACACAGAAAATAATTTTTTTTTGGTTTGGACTGGAGTGTACTTTGGGGGTTACAGCACCCTTTAACGGTCAAGCCAGCCGGCCCTTTACTTATGACACAGGCGCACGCTTGGCACTACTTTGTTGATGCACGTGCGGCTACTGCGCACACAATTCACAAACACAGAAAATAATTTTTTTTTTGGTTTGGACTGGAGTGTACTTTCGGGGGTTACAGCACCCTTAACGGTCAAGCCAGCCGGCCCTTTACTTATGACACAGGCGCACGCTTGGCACTACTTTGTTGATGCACGTGCGGCTACTGCGCACACAATTCACAAACACAGAAAATAATTTTTTTTTTGGTTTGGACTGGAGTGTACTTTCGGGGGTTACAGCACCCTTTAACGGTCAAGCCAGCCGGCCCTTTACTTATGACACAGGCGCACGCTTGGCACTACTTTGTTGATGCACGTGCGGCTACTGCGCACACAATTCACAAACACAGAAAATAATTTTTTTTTTGGTTTGGACTGGAGTGTACTTTCGGGGGTTACAGCACCCTTAACGGTCAAGCCAGCCGGCCCTTTACTTATGACACAGGCGCACGCTTGGCACTACTTTGTTGATGCACGTGCGGCTACTGCGCACACAATTCACAAACACAGAAAATAAT